>SRPV01000415.1:0-20227 GCA_018360135.1 Claviceps sorghi | reverse complement strand
ATACAATACAAATACAATACAATACAAAAAAAATACAATACAAATACATTAAAAGGCAAAAAAATACAATACAAATTTGTATTCTAATGCTTTATAGAGAAGTCCTCCTTATATAAAGCAGAGGTTAAGAAGGTGCTTACAGCCTAGAAGGAGTAAGTAAGAGAGAATAAGGTAACTAAGGGCGTTATCCCTACCTTTATAAGTTTAACTTAGCCCCTCCCTAATCTTAAGGTATTAATATATATATAAAAGGGATATAGTAGCTTATAGAAAGTAGTGTAAAATTTAATTAAGTAAAAGGGGATAAAGAAGGGTTAGGCTAATAATAGGGGCAGTTTAACTATATACTTTAAAAAGAAGTGCCTAAGGTTCTTAAAGCAGATTATAGTAACCTTAAAAGCAGCTAATAAGGCCTGCCCCTTTAAGCAATTATAAAAGACCTAAGGAGGGGGGTAGGATTAGCTAAGAGTTAATATAGGTTTAGCCTAAGCACTTTCTCTTTTTTATTCTTTTTTTATATAAGTAATAGTATAATAAATAATAGTAGTTATAAGTAATAATAGTAACTATAATCTATAATTATATTTAAGTTCCCTTATATATCTTACTATAGGCTTAAGTTGCTATCCTTTTAGATTTATAAGATATTTAATAATAATATAGTAATAGAATTGCTTTAACTAAGTTAAGCTATATTTTAGCTTTAGCTAAGGGTTAGGTTAGCCTTATATTAGTTTTATTTAGTTTCTACTACTTTATTTACTTTATACTTCTATTTCTTTTTAAGGTAAATAGCTAATATAAAATAAGGGATATAACTAGTCTTTAGTATTTACTTACTAAGGAAGCTTATAAATTAAGATATATTAAGCGTAACTTAAATATCTTTATAGTCCTAAAAAAGTAGTATATTAAGCTTAAAAGGTTATAAGTAGTTATAGTTTAAGCAATTTAAAATAATATAATAGTAGTTCTTAAAGTTAAGTTAATAGTAGTAAATAAAGGAATTTATACTAAGGATATATTAGTTATATAGAAAGGATTTAAGCTTAATCTTCTTTATATATATTTATATAAGTAAGGATAACTTATATTTATTAAGGGGCTTATATAAGTATATAAGCTTTTATATAATCCTAAAGTTAGGGTTTTACTTAGCTACTATAGGGGTGTAGTAGGGCTAATATGCTTATACTATAGCTCTCTTTTAATACTATTTATTTACTTATTTCTATTTAAGCTCCTTAGTAAGGTTAAGTCTATTAAGGTATAAAGGGGGGTAGTGTTAAAAGGGTATAAAAGGGGCTAGTTTAAGGCCTTAGTAAGCGCGCTAATATTATCTCTACTAAAGCTAAGTTATAATTATTATATAGGCGCCTTAGATTTTCTTTACTATACTATTTACTTTAATTTGCTTATAAAAGTATTACGCTTAAAAGTTAAGGTAAAGATTAATAAGTAGTATAATTGCTTTAGTTTTTACTAAAGCTTAAGGTATAGCTTTATAAGCACTTATAATAACCTAAAGATAGTAAAGCTGCTTTTTTTTAAACTCTTTAGCTATACCTTTAGTAACCCTTCTATAGCTTATTAAGGTGTAGTATATTTCTATATTATATATAACTAAGCTTTAAATAACCTATATATAAAGGATTCTTATATTTTATATAAGGCATCCTTATATTAATATTAAGATTATAATAAAGGTAAGTTATTATTAAGTTAGTTTCTTTATAACTTTAGATTAATAAGTCTTTTATTAAAGCTTTCTATATACTTATACCTTAAGAAAGTAAGCGGACTAAATAGGCTAAATAATAGCATTCCTAAGTTAAACTAAGGTTATTATTAATTAGTAGTATTTAGTAAAGTAAATAAGTTTGCTTTTTTATAAGTAGAACTTTAAGCCTAACTTAATAGACTATTTTTAGTAGACCTTTTAAACTTACTTAAGTTAAGCCTAATTATCCTTTACTATACACTTATAAGTAAGAATATTTATATTATTTAAGAACCCTAGGATTAATATAAAATTAATTAACTATAGCTTAGTATAAAAGGGGGTAATATATAGGAGGAATAGTATAAGGGAGATAAAGAAACCTTATAAAACCTTAGTAGTTATAGGTATAGTATTAGTAGCCTTACCTTTAAAGTAAAGATATACTATTTTAGTAGCTATAAAGGCTTAGGTTTATGCTACTATTTACTTAGGGAGGCCTAAGGATATTATTATATATATAAGTTAATAATAGTATATAGTATTAAAGGCTATAAAGATATTTAGCTAAAAGAGTAATATAGTTTTGCTATAGTGCTATATTATATATATAGCTTTAGTAAGGATACTAAAGGCTACCTTTATTAACCTATTAGCTTTATTTTCTATTTATATATTAGGGAGAGCGCCTTTCTCTTTAGCTATATAGGTAATTTAAGTTGCTACTACTGCTTTTAAAATCTTATTTATAATACTTAAAAGTAATATTAGCTTTTAAGCTTTAGCTTATTAAAGCTCTTAAAGGAACTTCCTTAGTTTTTATAGCACTACTACTTTTACCTTTTAAAATAAAGCTAAGTAGTGCTTAACTTAGTAATAAGTATTAAATAAGTATACTAATATTTAAGCTAATAGCTTACTATATACCTTAAGGAACCCTATTAAAAGCTTATTAAGTTTAAGTGCCTTTTAGCTAGCTAAGTGCTTTATAACTATATAGATTTTATCTTTATTAAATTTTTTTAAGTTTAAAAATATAGTAGTATTAAGGCAGGTCCTTAGGTCTTTTAGTATATTATTAATATAGGTATAAGATAAGGGAAAGAACTATTCTATAAACGCTACTGCTTTTTTATTATAAAAATGTGTTTAAAAGGTTACATTACCTTTGCCTTAAAGTAAGGTTAATACTTATTAAGTATTAGGGAGAAGGCTACTATAAAGATATACCTATTATTTTAGTTTTTATAAAATAGGCTACCTAGCAGTTGCTAACTAAGTAAAGTGTTTTTAAGCGCTATATTACTCCTTATAAACTACTTAGGATTAGGTTTTAGCTACCTTAGTAACTATTTACTAATTTATATTAGTTTTAGTTACTCTTTAATAATATTAAGCTTTCTTTATCTCTTAGACTACCTTCTTAACTCTTATATTCTACTATAATTATTAATAAGGCCTATCTTAGGGGTTCCTTAGGGTTAATTTTTTAGTAATTTATTAAAGCTTACCTATTAATTAGTTTATAAATAAGTTAATCTCTTTAAAGGTATTTAATAGCTCTTTAAGGTAGTTATAGTAAAGCTAATATATAGCTTTACTAAATATAATATTATTATTTATAAATACTTAGCTAAACCTAAGTTTCCTATTTCTTAGTTAATATATTCTTATCTTAATATAAATAAGCTATAGAATATAGTTAAACCTACTTAAGTTAAGGCCTTTAATAAACTTAATAAATAGGTTAAAGGTAGCTTAAGTATAGTTAATTATACTACTTTATTAGCTTTAGGTTTACTAAGTTATCTTACTTTAAGGGGTAATAAGCTTAAGTTACTACTAAGTTATAAGTGTTAGGAGGGTATTATAGCTTAAAAAGGTATATTTATACTTATTTTATAGTAAATAGTATTAGTTAAAGTCCTTAATAAGTATAGTTTAGTCTTTTAAAGAGGCTAATATAAGTTTATATAAAGGCGTAGTTTAATTATATTTAAAGTTAGAAAAGTATATAAAGTAGATTTCTATATCTTATAAGGTAATAAAGCACTAATCCGTTCTATATTAAGTTATTTATAATTTAGGGCTGTGTTTTTAATATATATATATAGCTATTCTGCCTTTATATATAGTAAGTTAGTAGTATTTTAAGCTTAGGATAGGGGGTAATTAATTAGGATTATATAGTTTTTATATTACTACTATATTAATCCTAAGCTAAGCGCTTAGTATTATATACACTAAATATATCTTCTTTTATATATTTTAGTATAATACCTTTATTATAGGAGGGTAATAGGTTAGCTATTATATTTAGCTAGCCCTTTAGTAGGGATAGATTAAAGGCTTAGATAGTTATTTATTATATTATATTACTAAACTATTAAAGCTAATAAGGAAGGTTACGCCTTAGTAGTTTAATTTCTACTCTTCTTAGGGCACTTAATCTATTTTTAAGGTAACTTTTTTTAAGCTATAAAGCTGCTTACCTTTTTATAATAGCTATAGCTTTTAACTTTAGTTTAACCTTTTTATTCTATACTATTTAGAATAGTAAAAGTATATAGCCTTATTAAGTAAGCTATTTTAGCTTATATTTATTACTTATTTACTATAGTATAAAGTTAGAATTAAGCTAAGTGCCTATTAAAGTAGTTAAGGTAACGTTTATAGGTATTACTTATAAGGGCTAGGTATAATTATTCTCCCTTTTTATACTAATTAGCTATATAGTAGCTATACCTTAGAGTAGCCTTATAGTATACTATAATATAGCTAAATTTATAGTATTTATAGCACTATTTAGGGTAAATAGTATTATTATATAGTTTAATATTAAATATCTTAGCTTTAAAGACTACCCTAACTTAATATAAGTAGTTAGCTATATTTACTTTATTAATATTTATAATAAGAGAAGCTTTATTAAAGGTATTATATAGTTTCTAAGTTATAACCCTAACTATTCTAAGATTATTAGTAGTAGTAAAGGCCTTTATAATATTATTTTTTAATTAGTTTTAATAGAGATAGTTAAGGAATCCCTTAATAATTACACTAAATACTTAGTATTAAAGGGTTATATTTAGTTTAAATATATATTAAACCTAGTCCTTGCTTATTAAGTAAGGTTTAGCTAAGTCCTTAAACGTTATAATAGTATCCTTACTATAAAGGCACCTTATAGCTATAGTGTATTTAGTACTAATAGCTATATTAATAGTAATAATAATATCTTTTAAAGACTTAGTTTTAAAGAGCTTACTAATAAAAAGCCTTTTAATAAGGACTTTATAGTATACCTAAGGCAGTACTACTAAGGTAACTAGCTAATAGGTAAATCCTTAGCTAAAAGGGGCTATACTAATAGCAGTAGTTATCCTATAAGCTATAATAGAAGCTTAAGAGGTTCTTAAGTTAGTCCTAAGTTAAATTACCTTCTTAATAGCCTTTTTAATAGTTTTTTTAAGGTTCTTTATTATAATTAGTCTAAAAGTATTAATAGTGTTATAATAAGTATATATTATTTTTACATTTAGGTAGAAGAGGTAGAAGTTTTAAATCCCTTTTAGTAAGCCTATATTAAATAGCTTAATAATCTTATTATAATCCTTATATAAGTATACTAGCGCCTTATCCTAACTTATAATAGGCTTAGGATTAACTTAAAGGGCAGTTATATTATTATTATTATTAATCTTTATATTTAAGTAGTAGTAACTCTATAAAAGGCTATAATTTTTAGTGTTAATATCTATTAGCATTACACTACCTATTACGCCTATACTCTAAAACTAATATAGTATTAAGGAGGGGGGTAAATAGGCTTAATAAAACGTTTTATTAACTTTTTAAGCGGTTTAAAGTTGATTCTACAGCGCTGTTGCAGTGTGGGCGAATTCGCGAAAGTTTTAAGCGCCTTTATATAATATACTATATAATTAACTTTTAGAAATTTAAAAGCAAATTATAAACCTAATAAATAAAGGATAGATTTAAGCCTTATCTTTATTAGTAGTAGTGCCTATTTTATTAATTAAAAAGGTAGGAGAAGGGTAGCGGTTTTATATTAATTATAGGGCTTTTAATAAAATTATAAACTAAGATTAATACCCTTTACTACTTATTAAGGAGACTTTATAATCCTTAGTAAAAGCCTATTAGTTTATTAAGCTAGATATTTACACTACTTTTTATTACCTATATATTACTAAGAGAGATAAGTACTTAACAGCTTTTTATATATAGTTTAGCTTATTTAAGTAGCTAATATACCTATTTAGGCTAGCTAACGCCTTTATAACGTTTTAGCACTATATTAATAGGGCCTTAAGTAATATATTAAGAGTCTATACTACTACTTATCTTAATAATATTTTAATTTATATAAGTAGTTTATAAAAGAAATATATATAGTATACCTAAAAGATTCTCTTTTAATTATAATAAGTAGGCCTATACCTTAATATTAATAAGTGTGCTTTTAGGGTTATAAAAGTAAAGTACCTAGAATTTATTATTTAAATAGGGTATACTATTTACCTTAATTCTATTAAAATAGTAGTAATTTAAGACTAAAAGGCCCTTACTTACCCTTAAGAGGTATATAGCTTTTTAAGCTTTATAAACTTTTATTAAGAGTTTATTACTAACTTTTTAAACCTTATTAGCCCTTTATTAAACCTTATATAAAAAGGCGTTATATTTATATAGTCCCTTATATATTAAATAGCTTTTTAATGCCTTAAAAATACTTTCTCTTTAGCTTCTATTTTAGCTTAATAAGACTTTATTTTAGAGACTATTATTAAATATAATATATTTAAAGAGGCTATTAGTAGTTACCTCTTTTAGTATAATAAAATAGGAGTTTTATACCTAATAGCCTACTACTTTATATACTTTATAGCTCTTTAGTAAAACTATACTATTTATAATAAAGAACTACTTAATATAATCTCTTACTTAAAGGTATAGTTAGCTAAACTTTATAGTATTTTTTAACTATTTATAATCCTTATTAATTATAAAAATTTAAAATATTTTATAAGCCTTAAAGAGATATTAAAAAGATAAGTATATTAAGTAGAAACACTCTCTCTTTTTAACTACTATCTTTATTACTACTTAAGCTTCTAAGTAGTATATTTAAATACCCTTTTTAAATATAAATAAAATAAATTTAGAAGCCTTTTAATAGCCTATTAGTTACTTATCCTAGTATTAGTTATATATATATTAAAGCTAATATTAGCTTAATTTAACGCCTTATTAAAGGTAAAATAAATGCCCTTAAAGCTTATTACTAACCCTTAAAGCTATACCTTCTTTACTAACACTTACCTTTAAAGCCTTTAAGACTAAGGAGTTTAAGCTAACTTAAGCTACTAAGTAAAAATTAAGGTATTATAGTTAAGTATATATAAGTTCCCTACTAAGGCTATAACTTAGTAGTAGATAGGCAACTATATATTAAATATATATAGCGCTTTATTATTCTAAGATTGCTTATAAGCCTTATAATATAAACTACTTACTATAACACTTATTTAGTTTACCTATAACTCTCTACTTCTAAGGTACTTTAATAAGAATATAATATTTTAAGCACTCTATTATAGCTACTATTAAGAGAGTATATTAATAAATATAGCTTATTATATCTAAAACTATTATTATTTTAGTGTTTATAAAAGCTAGCGCCTTTACTAAGGCTTTCTTTAGCCTATTTTAGTGCTAAATAGATACTAATTATAGTTATTAATAGATTTTATAACTAATCTTCTTATATTTAATAAGAATACACCCTACTTTCTTATAGTTATTATAAATAAGCTTTTAAAAAATATCTAGCTTAAGATAATATTAAGTATAGTAGCTAAAGTATATATTTAATAGTTCCTTAATTACTAATAGTAATTCTATAGGTTCCTTATATTAATTATTTTAAACTATTGTTTAGATTAAGTAAGTAGCTTTTAGGCTATACTATATAATCTTACTAATATAAAAAGACTCCTTTTTATATCCTATTATTTTTAAATAAATAATAGTATTAAGTATATAAATTAGAAAGTTTAGGTAGTTTTAAGAGTTATAGTTTCTTTCTCTTAAATAGATTAGCTAATATATTTTCTTATATACTAATTAATATTAAATAATTAAACCTTAACTATTATTAGCTTAAGTATTTATATAGCACTTTATAGATTTAATATAAACCTTATTAAATATATACTAGCTTCTATAAGGAGCTATATATTACTTAAGAGATATATAGTATAGTTCTTTAAATACCTTAAGTAAGGTATAGCTTTAGCCTAAGCTATAATTAATTTTACTTAGTAATAATAATAAGAGTCTTTAAATAGGTTATACTACTTAGCTAAATAGTATTAGCTTAAAAATAAAGTATAGCTTAGTCTTTATAATATTTATATACTTTACTTAAGTAAGAAACTTAACTAAATAATAGCTAAATATACTATTTTAAAAGTCTCTACCACTTTTATAATAAAGCTAAATATCTTAAGTAATATTTACCTTATCTTTTATATAAACTTAATTAAGTATGCTATAAATAACCCTCTTTTTTCCTAAAAATAATATAACTTCTATTTAAAGCTTATAAAGCTTTAGAATAATAGCATTAATATACTAAAAGAGTATTAGGTTAAGGCTATTTTTATAGCTAAGAATATAAAAGGTAAAAGTAACTATTATAATATATTAGTTAAATAGATAAGCTATATATAGCTAACTTAAGAACTACTTAAAAATCTTAAGAATACTAATACTTTTACTTAGTTTAAGCTATAATAAGGAGATATAAAATATAATAATAGCTTAATAGTAATATAGAATTTTTTTTCTTTAGTTTTACTTAATATAATATTTAATAAAAACTTTAACTATTTTAGCCTTTATTTTTACTTCTTAAATAATATAACTTATATATATTTTAGCGCTATATATCCCTTACTTAATATTTACTTAAAAATAAAGAAGGATATATAATATAATCTCTTCTTACCCTTTTTCTTTTTTTTCTTTAACTTATATAGCTTTATAAAAATCTTATATATCTTATTCTATTATTATATTAAAGGTATATTATAAAATATTAATAGTAATAGTAATAGTAAGCTAAGGACTTTTTAAAATAGTATTAATAGTAAAGGTAGTAGTAATTAAGGTATTAAAAGAGATAGTAATAATAGTAAGGTAGGCTTTTCTTAGCTATAGAATAAGCTAAGTATAAGTAAAGGTAATAGAGATAATAGTAGTAGTAATAATAATAATAATACTAAGAATAGTATATTATTAATAAAAGGTAGTAAAGAAGTAGTAGCTTTATATATAGTAGCTTTATATATTAGCTTAGTAGTATACTATACCTTTAGTTAGGTAAAGAGATTATAATATATTAATAAGTATATTTTAAAAGGTAGTAAAAAAGGAAGCTAATAAGTAGAAAGACTTTAATATATTAATATTAAATAAGCTTAAAATAAAGAAGGAGGAGAAGGCTAATAGGTAGAAGAATCTTAATATATTAGTATTAATTACTTTACTTAGTAGTATATTTAATTAATTTATATATTAATATACCTAACCTTAAACTAAAGTGTATATAAGATTTAAGCATTAATAAGTATAGTTAGCGCTATAAATAGAGTTTATATAGAGCTAAATAGCAGTTTATTAGTATATAAATAGGTAGCTATTAAGGTAAAATTAGCTATAAGCTATAGTAAAGGCGCTATTATAGTAGCCCTTTAAGTATCCTTTAATAAGTTAAAAAAGCGTTTATTAAAAGCCTTAAACTTTAATATAAAAGAGACTTTTTTTTTATATTTATTATTAAAGTGTTAGGTAAGTATATATAAAACTAAAATAGCTTTTTTTTATTAAATAACTATAACTATTTTATATATAAAATAGTGTAAAGTAAGGTTTTTTATAAGTAAAAATAAGTTATATTTATATTTATATTTTCTCTTAGTATAAAATAAGTAGCTACTTTATAGGCTTAAAATATATAAAAAGTAGCTATTAGTAATAGTATATATTAAATATAATAAATATTAGTAGTTAAGGTTAATTAGTAAAACTAATATATATAACTCATCCTTTAAGTCCCCCTTTATTTTATATCTACTTACTAAGTAGTATAAGTTAAAGAAAAAAAGGAGATATAAAAGACTATTTATAAGATATATTTTAAAAGTAGTAAAAAGATCTTAGAATATAAAGTAAAAGAGGGATAAATAATAAGGAGAATAAGTAGAGTAAGAGATAGTATAAAGTTAAAAAAAGGGGTAATATATAACTAATTTATAGTAAAGTAAGGGATATAGGCTAATTATATAATAATTATATAAAGGCTAATTAATAGCTATTAATTTAGTAACTTATATTTCTATTTTAGGACTATTTATTTTTCTTAAATCTTATATAGTATTATTATATAGTATAACTATACACTCTACGCCTTATAGTATATTTAATATTATTATATTGCGTTAACTATAATATAAATAGTTAGCTACTAAGGGTATATAGCTATATATTATATAGCGTAAAAGGGGTAGAGAAAAGAGCTATATAATAGATTTAAGCTAGTAGCTTAGATCCTTATTAAAGCTAAATAGGACCTACTTAGGACCCTAAGAGCAAGCCCTACTCCTATATAAGTATATAAGATATATATATAAAGTATATAGATAGGAGCCTTCCTTTTCTTCTTATAGTTAATAATAACTCTATTAATATTAGATTACAGTTGCTATCTAGGTTAGTCCATAACAGTAAGGTTAGATATAAATAGACTAAGTGTAATTAGTATTAGACTTTAATATTTAGTGTAAAATTATTACTTAAGATATTATAGTATAAGGTAGATCCCTTTAATTAACTAATATATATTATAAAACAGACTAAACGCATTTATAAATATAAATATAAATAGTAATATTATATTTATATTTATAAAATTTAAGATAAGATATAGTTAACTAAATACTTTAATCTCTTTTTTACTATATAGTAGTGTTATAAGGTGTATTAAATAAAATATATATTATATAGTGTTAAAGAAGTATTATATAGTAAATAATACACTAAGTGGTTTTAAAGATAGCTATATTAGGTTAAAATAGTAATTTATATATATATTAGCTAATCTGCCCTAAACTTAAGATAGCTTAATATAAACTTAATTATTAATAAGCACTATAAGTTCTTTATATATAGTTAACTATTATAAAAATTTTGCTTAGTATATATATTATACTAGCTAAGGTAGTAGACTATTAACTAAATACACCTTTTACACTTTTAATATTAGCTAACCTTATAACGCTGCTTCCTTAGTAAAATTAAGCTTAATATATATTACTTAGCTAATATAAACCTTATTATAGTCTTCTTTACACTATTAAATAAAGTTAAAAGGCTAAATTAGTTAGTTATTACTATTATAAGTGTAATAGCCTAATATTATTTATATTAATTCCCCTTACTAATATACCTTCTATAGATTTAAGATATTATAATTTATAAGATAGGCTATATTATAATATATTATTTTTAAGTTATTTAGTAAACTTAAAAATATCTAAAGTATATTATATAGGTTAATTATTAGTAGATCCTTCTAAAGTTTTAATTTTAATAGAAGTAGTGTTTTATTAAAATATAGTGTTTTTTTTCTTATAGCTACTAGCAGTAAGCTTTTATAAAGTTAATTTTATAGTGTATCCTTTTTAATTAGTAGATTTTTTAATTATTAGATATTATTTATAAGTTATAAGATCTTAACTAATTACCTATATCTATTCTATAAAATATTATTTTACTCTTTTTAAATAACTAAGGCTATTATAAAGCTTAATAATATAAGGGGCGACACTTTATGTTTAATCTTAATAGTTAAGTTATAAATATAGGATTTATTTAGAATATTATAATTTAGCGTTATAGTAGTGTTACTAGCTACTAAAGTATATAATATTATATTCTCTATATTAGTATCCTTAGTTTCTATATATTAATTTATAGAAATTATAGGTGTTAGTCTAGTAAGACTATTAATCTTATCTTCCTTAAAGTTATTATTAAATTTAATATTATTTACCTATTTAGTGCTATTTTTACTAATAGAAACACTGCTAAGTAGGTTTATATTATTGTTATTATTAGGTATATTTATAGCGTTAAATATTAGGCTATAGTTAGAATACTATAAAAACTAGTTATTATTTAGCTTATTACTAGCGCTAAATAGTAATTATAAAGGCTAAAAAATAGCATTAACTAGGTTAAGCGAAATCTTAGTATCTATTATTAGCCTTAGTAACTATATATCTTAAATATTCTATATAAGATAATTATATAGTGCTAGGATAGGCTGCTTAAGCTAGTCTTTTACTAATAAGTTATTCTATCTAATTAATTTAAGCTATTTTATTATATTTAGCAGTTTAGTATTATAGTTTTTACTATTATTTAGAGCTTATAATATATTCTTAAAGTTATCTTAGCCTATATCTTTGCTATAATATATATTAGCTTTATTATATAACTTTATATAGTAAGTATTTTTATACTAGCTTACTGCTTAGGCGCTAAAGTCCTAAGTATATTATACTATCCCTATATTATATATAGAGTATTATAATTATAGACTAAGTTAAGGCATATTATAATAAGATATCTTTTTATTAAAAAAAAGAATAGAATTAAGATATAGTTTAGTTAACTATATATAAAAGAAAACTATTATAATTTACTATATTAGAGTTAAGCTCTAAGGTTAGGTAGCGGTTAATATAGGCTTTTATAGCTTATAGTGTTTTTACTAACTTAAATAAGCTTAGTAGTATATATTACACCTTCCTTAAAAATATAAAGCTATATTACTAATTATAAATTAGGAGATAGAAAAAAAGGTAAATTACTTTTAGCCTTTACTTTTTTTTTTTTTTTTATTTTACTTTTATTACTATTTTTAAAAGTAGTCTCTTATAATATCTATTAGAATATAAGCCTATAAGTGTTTTACTACCTATTTACACCTATTATTATAAGTTCTATTATAAACTATAAATTAATTATTTTAGTCTAAATTATAGCTTATAGATAGTATCTTTGCTTTAAATTATATAATTCTTCTTTAAAATCTGTAAATTTACTATAGTTTATATACTCTATATAAGGTTTAACTAATTCTATTAATCTAAGCTTATTAAGATTATATCCACCTCCTTCTACTTTATAGCCTACTAGAAATATCCTAGAATTACAGTAGAATGTCCTAAATACTTAGTAGAATATTCTAAATTTAAGTGTTAATTTATTACTAAAGATAAATAAGGATCTTAGTGCTTATATAAGATGCTATAAGGTTTATTAGAGTGTAATAAGGCTACACACTATTTATACTAATTTTTTATTTATAAGTTAATTACTAGGGATAAACCTAATATTTATAAGGCTTACTAAGCTCTTAGTATTACTCCTATTAAGCGTAAGCAAAAGTCTAAGGAGTATAATAATAGGATTAAACGCCTATTTAATAAGTTTAAAAATACTATATAAATTATTTACTTTATTATGCTAAATAGATTATATAAAACCTAGGCAATTAGTTATTACTTTAGTTAAATTAAGGACTATAATAATAAACTAGCGCTTATAAATAACACTTATTAAAAATTTATAGGCTTAGCTAATATATAAAAGTATTATACTTTTAGGAACATTTATATATATATTATATTCTATTCTATGTATTTTTTTCCTATTAATACTTATTTTTATTAGGAGTTTATTAAGAACTATAGTAATTAGTATTTATTATTTTAAAAAGAGATTAAGATATTCTATATTTATCTATACCTTAAAAGTATATTTACTTTTAAAGATTTTTACGCTATATTTAACTTTATAAAGAATTATATTAATTTTAATAAATTAACTAAAGAAGTTTAAAAATAGTATAAAGGTATATATATATATATTTTCTATTAACTATAAATATAAACTAACTTTAATAGTGCTTTAGGTCTAGCTTAGCTTTATTATAAAGATAGTCTATAATAATAAATATAATATTAAAAGCATATAAAGAAATGCGTTAAAAGTAAACACTTTAAAATATATATAAGTATATCTTTATAATATATAGGATTAAATTAGCAGTATTAAGCAATATAAGTTTATTTAGCCTAAGTTTAAGTAGATTAAATTAATTTCTAAATATGTTATATAAAAATCTAAGCAGATAAAGGTTAATAATCTATTTATTTCTACTAGTAATATTTTTATACTAAAGCTTTTTAATAATAAGGAGACATAGAATATTTAGTGTTTTAAGTTTAGTGTGTTTATCTTAAGATATTATAATTTTATACTATAGTATTGCTATATAGATTATATTACTATATAGATTATTAAAGAATAATTTAAAGTTTATATTTTACTTAGGTATAGCTATTATCTAAGTGCTAGACTTAAAATATAATAGCTGTTATTATTATAATACTTTAATACTAAGTAATTTATATTAATTTTATATATTTTAGTAGAATTTAAAGTAGGTTATAGAATTTATTCTAATTCCCTCTTTTACCTTACTTCTCCTATCTTACTTCTTTTACCTTACTTCTTACTTCTTTAACTTTACTTCTTTAACCTTACTTCTTTAACCTTACTTCTTTAACCTTATACTATAAGACTTTTTAATTTCTATATACTTATATTATCTACTCTCTTCTTTAAAGTTATCTTATTATATTATATATTACACTTTATATTATAGTTTTATTTATTATATATTATATTATTTTTACTATTTTTTAAATAATAATCCTCCTTTTTAATTTTACTTTTATAATAATATTAAATAAATTATTTTTCTACTTTTATAGGCATTATTAAGCTTTAGATAAAGTATATAAACCTAAGGTAAATCTTATTATAATAGGTTTAACTATTATAAATCTTACTAATATAATAATATATAATATATCTCTTAATAAGAAGAAGTTACTTAAAATATAAAGAACCTAGGCTAAAATAAATCCTAATATTACTATAGTACTATAACGTTTTATAGCTAATTTTTAGCTTTTAAATAAGTATATATTTAATCTAAATAAAGTAAAGAAGTTAGCTTATAGTAAAAGAAAGGTAATATATCTTTTTAACCTAAATTATATAAATAGGTTTCCTCTTAATATATAAAGTATTTAATAGGAAAAAATTAATATATAATAGAAAGCTAAAGTTATAGATATAACTACTTTATAAAGTAAAAGCTTTAGTATAACTAATTTAAAGAGAAAAGTAATTATTACTACTACTATAATATTATAAGGTAAAAGCTTAGCTGCTTTATAGGGACTAGCTAAGTAATATAAAATAGATAAAGTAGTGCTAACCTTTACTATTATAATCTTATAAAGTAAAAGCTTAACTACTTTATAAAAATTATCTATAACTACACTTAGTGTAAGTGTAGAATATATTAAAGGATATTTTAATCTTAAAAAGAATAACTCTTTTATAAAAATACCTTATAAAAACTCTAAGTTTACTCTTTTAAGTGTAATAAAGATAATACTAATTATAAACTTAGTAAAAGCTAAAAAGATTTACTCTAAATTTAAAGATATTAATTACTAAATAAATGCTACTTATAAATATTATACCCTTTATTATAAGTTATATACTAAGTTAGTAAAAAAATAGGAATAATTAAAGTAAGGTAGGTATACTATAAATAATAGTTATAAGCTTATTTTAAGGGAGCTTAATTCTAAATGTAATAATTTAGATAATTTAAGTAATTTAGAAGATTCTAATAATAAGGAATTACATAAGGAATTTAATAATAAGGAATCTAATAATAAGGAGCCTAATAATAAGGAATTATATAATAAGGAGTCTAATAAATCTAATAATAAGGAATTATATAATAAAGAGTCTAATAAATTTAATAATAAGGAATTATATAAGGAATCTAATAATAAGGAATTATATAAGGAATCTAATAAAACTCTAGGATAAGGTAATAATGCTTTAATTATTAATTAGGATAGAGATAAAGTAGCTATTAACTAGGAATAGGAATACTCTATATTTATTAACTAACTAGTAAGTAATAACCCTACTACTATAATTTAATACTAACTAAGTATACTAGTAATTAATAGCGATTTTTTTTTCTTAATATAATATAAAATATAATACAATCTTAGCTTAAATAACACTTTTAATGCAATAATTTAATATAATACTTTTTAATATAACACTTTAATATAATGCTTTTTAATAACACTTTAATATAATGCTTTTAATATAATACTTTCTAATATAATTAAGGTAGTGTAATATTAAGGTAGTATAATATAATTTAAGAACCTTTAATATAATTTAAAAATAATACTAAGAGATAGTAAGAATACTAAAGAGATAACTTAGTATTTATTAATTAATATAATCTAAGGATAGTGCAATTAAAATAAGAATAATACTAAGAGATAGTAAGAATAATGTAATTAAGATTTAATATAATAGAGATTTTTTAATGCTTTTCCTACCTAAAGAGATAGCTTAGTATTTACTAATTAATATAATTTAAGAATAGTATAATTAAGATTTAATATAATAGAGATTTTTAATGCTTTTTAATTCTAAAGAGATAGCTTAATATTTGCTAATTAATGCAATAATACTATGCAGAGAGATGCTAGGTAGGCTATATTTTATAATAAATTTGTGTTTATTATAATAATATAAAATATATAATATTTATAAAGTTATATTATTATTAATTAAATACTATAATTTATATATTATAATAGTTCCTAAAGAATACTATATTATAAATAGAAATTATTTTCTATTTATAAGACTTACTTTTTCTTTATTAAAATTATAAAGTATTTAATAGACTTATATATAGTAATTATTATAGGTGTATTATATATATAGCGCGAAAATGATTTTAGACACACTATAATATATATTATATATAGATCACACTTATATCCTATTTATTAGTGTTATAGACCTCTTGTGAAAAGTAGGGGTGGCGCGCGAAGGTAGGTAGGTACTTAGTAAGTAACAAGTCGCATCATACATAGGTACCTATTGTCGTGATCATGGCAAGTGCTTTAGGTCGTGCTTGCCTCACCTACCCAAGGTACTTTACCTATGTGCCTAGGTACTTACCTACTAGTAAAGTAGTTGGCAAGCTTCTAAGTTGGCAAGCCACGAGTGACCAGCGTCTGCTCGCAGCTTGAGTTGAGCGCTCGCAGCTCGGCCTGGCGACCAGACTAGACCCGACTTGTCTGGTTGTTGCGGCGGCCCCAGCTTTCCCCCACTCTCCCCTCCATTGGAAACTACCCCACCCAGCTTTTGCCCCCACTCTCGCCGCCTGCCACCTGTAATCTGCCACCAGTCCTCCCTCCTGCTCCTGCTCCTGCTCCTGCTCCCTGTCCGGCCCGGTCTGGCAGCTTCCTTCCCATGCGCCATCTCGCATGCTCGCTGCTCGCTGCTCGTATGCTCCTGCGCAGCCATCATCCAGCCCGGCTGTCTGTGTGGCCAATTCGACTTCATCTCTGGTCTGCCTGCCCGTGGGTGAAGCAGCAGACTGCCCTATGCCTTCTCTCGGCTTTCTCAAGAAGAGGAGGACGAGGCACAGCAACGCCGAACCCTCGGGCTCTACGTCGTTGAACCCCACCAGCCCTGTGGCTGCAGCTGCCACTGCCACTGCCACTGCCACTGCCACTGCCACTGCCGCTGCCGCTGCCGCTGCCGCTGCCGCTGCAACATCACCGTCCCAGCTTGAGCCCTCTGACCCGTCCATTGCTCGGCACTCTGCTTCGCAGGCGGGAATTGCACACAAGACTGTTCCGGCATCGGCTCCCACGCAGACCTCGCCCTCCGTGCCTGCCTCTACCCTGCCCCATCAGAAGCAGCAGCAGCCGATGAATCCCGCAGACGCCCAAGGCGATGGTGGTGGTGGTGGTGGTGGTGGTGGTGGTGGTGGTGGAGGGGGAGGAGGAGCGGCGACAGCAGAAGGAGGAGGCCCTGCCATTGCGACGCCAGTGTCCATACAGGCGAGCCAAGGACTCGACTCGCAGAACCTTCCTACGATCAGCAACCTCATTCATCAACCTCAGAATGGCGCCTCTGGCAACAATCTCCAGTCTGCGCCCTATCATCCTGCTGTCCTAGGCCCCCAGATCAGTCATCCTCCTAGTGCCAGTCCCGGAACGGACCCTGTTCACATGCAACAACAGCAGCAACACGCCTATCCACAGCCCACGATGCAATTGCAACAGAACGCTGGGCACTTGGCGGATCAACAGTATCAACAGCCGCAGGGCCAGCAGCAGCATCAGGAGCAGCACCGGCAACAACAGCCACAGCCACAACCACAGCAGCAGCAGCAGCAGCATCAGCATCAGCATCAGCAGCAGCATCAGCATCAGCATCAGCATCAGCAGCATCAGCCGCGTATTCATCATCAGCACCAAGGAAGCATCACCCGCATCACAAAGGGCAAGTACTCGTTGGGCGACTTTGAAATACTGAGGACGCTCGGGACTGGTAGCTTCGGACGAGTCCATCTGGTCCAATCGAAGCATAACCAACGGTTCTACGCCATCAAGGTGCTCAAGAAAGCCCAGGTCGTCAAGATGAAGCAGGTGGAGCACACCAATGACGAACGACGTATGCTGAGCGATGTCAAGCATCCCTTCCTCATCACCCTCTGGGGCACGTTTCAGGATTGGAGGAGTCTGTACATGGTCATGGATTTTGTCGAAGGTGGCGAGTTGTTTTCCTTGTTGAGAAAATCCGGGGTAAGTCTTGAAAGCGGGACGAGAAGAAAGAAATAAAAAAGAAGAAATAAAAAGAAAACAAGACACAAGCGGGACAAGAAATCACGCTCAACTCATCGTTTGTCATTTCCTGGTGCTCCAACTGCGTCTGACGGCTGATGGCCATGATTAGCGATTCCCGAATCCCGTTGCCAAGTTCTACGCCGCCGAAGCCACCCTGGCCCTCGAATACTTGCACTCCAAAAACATTATTTATCGGGATCTCAAGCCCGAGAATCTGCTACTCGATCGCCATGGGCATCTCAAAATCACAGATTTTGGATTTGCGAAAAGGGTCCCGGACAAGACTTGGACGCTGTGTGGCACACCGGATTATCTCGCTCCCGAGGTGGTCTCTAATAAAGGATACAACAAATCGGTAGACTGGTAAGCTCATCCGACTGGAAGCTGTCGCCATGGCTAATTTTGTTTTCTTTTCGCTTCTTTTCGGCGCCAATTTGCAGGTGGTCTCTGGGCATTCTGATCTACGAGATGCTTTGCGGCTACACCCCCTTCTGGGATAGCGGGTCGCCGATGCGCATTTACGAAAACATCCTCAAGGGCAGAGTAAAATATCCACAATACATCGATGCCGATGCGCAGAACTTGCTCGAGCGACTGATCACAGCCGATCTCACCAAGCGGTTGGGCAATTTATATGGCGGCTCACAAGATGTCAAGAGCCACCCCTGGTTCGCCGAGGTGACGTGGGACCGGCTGGCGAGAAAGGATATCGATGCGCCTTATTCGCCGCCGGTAAAGCCCGGCACAGGCGACGCAAGTCAGTTTGACAGATATCCCGAGGATCCTGAGAAATACGGTGGTGTTGGCGGAAATGACGAGTATGTGACTCTCTCTGCCTTTCTTGCCGTGAGGACAGGTGCAGAAACTGGCCAGACGACTGACAATGCCTCTAGTTATGGTCACCTGTTCCCTGATTTCTAGACGCATTAAACTATAAAGGAAAAAAGAAGAGGACAGGCATGCTTATTTGTGGGGTTTCTGGCGCTGTGCGGCCAGAGGATGTGCTGGGGATGGAGCGGAATGAAGCGTAATGCCTCGGAACTTGCCTTGAGCTCTCGGCCAAAGGTGACTTGAGGATTATTCTTACGGCAGCGTATTTCAATATTTGGGACAGTCAGGACTTTGGGATGGAGCTGGGCTGCAAGAGGAGGACAGGCAGGGACAGGCAGGGACAGGCAATTACAGGCAATTCTCCGTGACAAGGGGGAATAGTGAGATTGGGAAACGGTCAAGTTGGGGACGTGCGACCTTGATTATTCTCTAGCAAGAAAGAAATGGCACGCGGCACCTGTACCTGTATGAAGTAGTTGAATACGATCAATATGATTATGCGCAAGGACAAGGGCAATTATGTGCGTAGCGGCGAGTGCCAAAGTCAAGAGACTGGGCTCAGAAGAAAGGGGGGGCCGGTTGCTGCTAGTCGCAGGATGCAGCAGGCGACAAGACGACAAGGGGGCGACGAGCGGACGAGCGGACGAGCGGACGAGGCGACAGGGGGAGAAGCGAGGAGTGGGCCTTGGGGGGGGGGGGGGGGGGGGGGGGGGGGGGGGGGGGGGGGGGGGAGGGTTTTTGTCGTCTGGTGAAA
>SRPV01000414.1:0-20231 GCA_018360135.1 Claviceps sorghi | reverse complement strand
GGTAACTTTATTCTTTTATAAAGTTCCTTCTTTTCTTTATTTACCTTCTTTTTTTTTTTATTTACCTTTACCTTTTCTTTATTTTTCTCCTCCCTTAATATACTAATAACTCTATTATTATTAGTTAGTTTTATTATATAAAGCTTTATAACTATACTTTAAAAGTCTATAAGGCTATTAAATATTACTATAGTATAAGTTTTATTATTTATAGCTAGTAATTTATAGGGGCTATACTAACTACCTTTCTTATGCTATACCCTTATATTAAATTATAATAGTAGCTTATAGGTTAGGAAAGTATTTAGCCTATTTTTAAAATATAATATATTATAAAGTTGCTACTTTATAAGGCATTTATAGGCTTTATTAATAGCTTTATAGAGGATTATAGCCTCTTAGGTTATTAAAATGCTTAAGGCTAATTTTATTATTATTTATAGATATATTTTAAATATTAATAGGGTTAGTATAAAACTATTAAGTTTAGTAAAGTTATTAATAGCTTTAATAGCTATTTATAACCTTTAGCTTAGTATAAAAAGGTTACTAAACTTAGCCTTAATAATATTATATACCCTCCTTAATAAGGTATAATAGCATTTAACCTTCTCTATACTATTATAGGCTTTAATAGGGACTTTACTTATATTAATAGCTATTAACTATACTAAGTAGTAGAATTTTATAGAAGTAAATACTTTTTTAGTATTATAAATTATTTAGTCTAAAGGCCTAAGATATATATTAATTTAATATTCTTTAAGGGTATTTTAAATATTATATACCTTCTACTTTTTTAAATTAAAGAAATATATAGCTTAAAATAAGGTTATAGTATTAATAATATATAGGATAGGTTTATTATTAATTTATAAAATATTAATAATAACTTTATAGTTAAATTTATAGTTCTCTTTTAGTATAAATTTAAACCTACTAAGGGATTTACTATAAAGTTAATATTAATAGCATTTATAGGTTAGCTTTTTAATAATTCCTATAGTTATATTTTTATTAGCTTATTATAGTAGTTAGCTTAGTTATATAATAAAAAGGTAACTAAAATAGTAGTAAAGCTAATAGATTTCTTATTTTAAAAGGTAAAAAACCTTAGCTTTATTAGCTTATAAAGTCTATTAAAGATATCCCTATTTATAAATAATTAGGACTTTTATTAATTCTTAAATTAATATATTTTTAATGTTATTAAGCTTTACTTTTATCTTATTTATATTTATAATATAATATAGAAATAGTGTTAGTAAGCTAAGAATATAAAAATTAATAGTGCTAAAGAATATTAGTACTTAAAGAATACCTAAGGATTTTACTAATTCTATACTAAAGTTAATAGTATATTAATCTATAGCTTTAATTTTTAAGTAAGGTATTAACTTTATTAATGCCTTTACTTAGTTAAAACTAATAGTTAAAATACTTATAGCACTAGTATTAGGTATAATTCCTTAGAATACCTTATTATTATATCTTTTTTTTAATATAAAGCATTAAGGGTTAAAGTTATTAGTATAGTTATAAGGGTTATCTTTTAATAAAGTATATTTAAAAGCATTATTCTTAAGTATTTTTAAGAGTTAAAATCCTTTAAAAGTTAGGGTTTATAGTTTATATATTAATAGCTTTAAAGTTAGCTTTATATTTATAATAAAGGTTATAATAAAAAATTATATAAAGGTTAACTTTAAAGGGTTTTATTACTCTTTTTTTATAGTAAAGAAGGTATTAATAACTTATTAAGCTAAGTAGTCTCCCTTATTATTTTCTTTTAGTTTTTTATTACTATATTCCTTTAAAATACTTTTAAAAGCTTATAAAAAGGTATTATAGCTACCTTTTATAAGTAGTATTTTATAGTTTTTACTTTTCTACTACTTTTTCTTTACCTTTTACTACTTATACTTAAGGTAGTTAGTTAATTAGTAGCTTTATTTACTATAAATAAAGCACTTATAAGGAAAATATAACTTTTCTTGCTTTTATATAGAAAAATAAGGCTTATTTACTTAGCTATAGTAGTGGTTTATAAAGTAAGCCTTATTATAGTTACTTAGATTACCTATTTCTATAATCTATTACTATAAGCTAATAGTTTTATTAACCCTTAAGTATTTTTTAAGGTTTTTAAGCACTTTTTTAAAGGTTAATATATAGATAAAAAGTGCTAATTTATACTTAGAAATATTATTAATAGCTATAATAAGTTAACTTTAAAGCTTTATATTAACTATATTTAGTAGAAAAAGGCTATAGTAAATTTTCTTAAGTTTAGTAATAAGGAGTTTAAGGTATTATAACTTAGTTTTATTAAGGTTATTAGTAATAATTTTACTAAAGGTAAGTTTATTTTATTTAATTTAGTAAAATTACTAATTACTCTTTATTTTAATGTGATTTTTTATATAAGTTATAAGCTTATAAAATAGTAGAAATTTACTTAAAAGTGTATTAAAGTAAAAGGTAAGGGTATTTTTTATAAGTATTATTAAGAAGGCTTAAAGCTAAATCTTTTAAGGGATATTACTCCTTATATATATATTAGTAAAAATATTAACCTTTAAGGTAAAAAAGTTATATATCTTACTATTATATTTATCTTTCTTAATATATTCTTTAGTAAAGTCTTTTAAAATTTAGTAAATTTACTTATTTATAAGGTTATTAAGAGTAGGTATTTATAAGTTTCCTTATAGGTTTTATCTCTTTTATTAGTTATTAAGGTATTAACTTTACTAGCTTTTAATAGGTTTTAGCTATCTTTTTAATTATTTAAAATAGTATACTTAACCTTATAGTTTAAGAAGTCTTTAAAAGCTTTCTTTTAGTAAAGAGAAAGCTAAAGGGACTTTTTTAGCTTATAAAGTATAGAAAAGGAGCTCTTATATATATTATATAGCTATATAGGGTTCTTATATATTTTATAAGCTAATAAAAGGGTTTTATATGCTTTACTTTTATAAGAGAGGATTTTATATATTTTATATAAAGGAAAATAGTAAGTTAAGAAACCTTTAGTTAATTTCTTTATTAATAAGCTTTTTTAACTTAAAAAAAGACTTAATAACCTTAGCTTATATACCTTTATTAAGTTTAACTTCTTAGTCTTAAAGAATATTTCTTAAAGCTTTTTAAATTAAAGTATTAATTCTTTTAAAGTTAAGGAATTTTTAATCTTTAAAATCCTTTTAAAAGTTATAGATTATCTACTTAAGGCTTTAGTTCTTATTATAATATAGCTAAATATAGTATATAAATATATTATTAAGTTTAATAAAAGAAGTAGTATAAAGGTTAGCTAAGTTATTTTAGGTATACTTTTAGTTAGGCAAAATTATATTATAAAAGCTTTTAATAATACTAAGTATAGTATTAAAATATAAGTATTTTAATCCTATTATTCAGCTAGAATTAAGGTTTTCTTAGTCTTACTCTTATAATATCCTTAAAAAAGAGTCTTTCTCTTATAGTTATATTATAGTATTATATTTATTAACTAACTTAATTAAAAAAAAAAACTTAGTTTTTTACTTTAAAAGGTAAGAGGTAAGAAATTAAGGGTTTTTATTATAATAAATAATAAAGATAGAGGTCTTTTTATATAATAATTAGCAGTAGTATCTAAGTTTATAGAAGTTATTATTATAAAAAGGGTTCTTTTCTTTTATTAATAAAAAATAGTTATATAGGTAGAATTTAACTTTAAAAGGTCTTTTAAAAAGTATAAAAATTCCTTATTTATAGTATAGTAGTAGAACCTAACCTTATAAAAGGTCTTTTAAAAGCTATCTCTTTAAATAACCTTATAAATCTATAGTTTTATAATTACTAATTAATATTAGCTTAGCTAGTATTATATATAATAAAAAAGGTTCCCTGTGGCGCAGTGGTTGAGCGTTGTGGAAAACCTAAACACTTTTCTTATATAAGTAAGAAAAGTAGGGAGGTTATAGGTTTAATTCCTATATAAAGCACGGATTTTTCCTATATTTAAGTAGCTTTAGGAAGGTTTAGCTTAAATATAGGCTTAATAAAGTCTAGACTCTAATTAGCTAATATAGTAGGGGTGTATTAGCTAATTAGTGCTTAGTAAGCAGAAAAAGTAGGGTTAAGCCCCCTATTATCTATACTTACTAAGCAATATAAATTAGCTACTACTACGCTATAAATAGGCAAATTACCCCTTAGCTATTAAGTTATATAGCTAGTTACAGCTGTGATATATTAGGGTTAGGGTTATATTTAAGGTTGCTAAATAGGGTATTAAAAGGGAAGCTATAAGGAAGCAATATAGAGTAAATAATAAGTGTACTGGTTATCTATAGCTAAGAATAGGTCTATAAGTAGTTAAACTATATATAAAATTAGCTAGGTTTTTATCCTATTAAGCAACTACTAATTAGTAAATAATTACTAGCTTAGTAACCTAATAAGGTTTTTTAGCTAATTAGGAAAATAAGAAAGCAAAGGTTCTAAATACAGCTAAGCATAAATTGCTAAGGTCGGCTAGCGTATACAACAATAACAATAATAAAAAAGGTAATAGAAAAGGGTCTAATTAGCTTATTTATAAAGGTTTTAAGTTAGCTTAAAAGGTTAGAAAAGGTAGGAAAAGTAGTGTTATTATTAGCTTACTTTTCCCCTTAAGTGCCGCCCTATATTTATAGAAATACACCTAATAAAAGCGCTACTCTTACTCTTATTAATCCGCTTAGGCTCTACTAAGGTTCTCCTATAAGGGGGCAATTCTAACAATTAGTAATTATAGACTAATATATTAAGTATGCTATCTTTCTACTAATTACTATACATATTAATATAATAGAACTTATAGAAATTTTCTACTATAAAATAGAATTATAATTTAATACTATAAAGGGTATAATATTAAACTAAAGCAGTATATTTATTAGTACCTTTTAGAGTAATCTATATTATTACTTATAAATAAAAAAAAGGCTTTTAATAGTATTTTACCTATAAACCAATAGCTAAATAGAATATATTAACTAAGTATTAAAACACTACTTATAATACTTTATAAGTAAAAACTAAGTAATATAGCCTTTACTACTACTATAAGTATAATTTATTTATAATAATACTATAAACTAAATAATAAAGCTAGCAATAAATTATATACTATTTAGGTATTACCTAGAGTTTTATATAAGTATTAAAAATAATATACTAAAAGAAGGTGTTGGTCCGGCTAGTATTATATGTAATAAAAAGGGTGATAGAAAAGGGTCTAATTTAGCTTGTTTATAAAGGTTCTAAGCTAGCTTAAAAGGTTAGAAAAGGCAGGAAAAGTAGTGTTATTATTAGCTTACTTTTCCCCTTAAGTGTAGCTCTATATTTATAGGAATATACCTAATAAAAGTGCTACTCTTGCTTCTATTAATCTACTTAGGCTATACTAAGGTTCTTTTATAAAGGGGTAATTTTAATACTTATAAATTCTCTCTTTTTTTTAAAAAAAAGGAATTACTTAAAGAGTAGCTTAAAAAATAAATAAAATTTAAAGTGTTTACTTCTATAAGAAGGCCTTTAATTAGTTAGCTTTATACTAAACTAATTCTAGGCTACTCTAACTATAAAAAACACTATATATATATATATAACCCCTTTAATTCTACTTATTAAGCTGCTTCTCTCTTAACCTATTCTTTTACTTATATTTTAGCCTTATTTATATTAATAAAGCCTTTAAAAGCTTTATTTAGCGTTGCCTTTATTATTAAGTCTATAATATTATCTTTCTTATTAATTTAATAGATTTTTATAATTTCTTACCGCTTATATAACTATTAAAGGGCTATAATATTAATTATAAGCCTTTTTTCCTTTATTATTCCTAACTTTATAAGGCATTTATATAGCAAAAAAGAATCTATATAAATAATTATTAATATTTATAAAATTTATAACTTTTTAGTAATTATGTTTAATATAGTGCCTACTATATAGGTAATATTAGCGCCTTATACTATTCTATATAGCTTTAATATAAAAGCACTTCTTATAACTCTCTTTCTTTTTATTAAGCTATATATAATAATATTACTATAAAGCTTAAATTTAGTATTAGTACTATTCTTTTTCTTATTACTAAGGATTATTATAAAGCTAATTTATAAGCTTAAGTCTTTATTATTTATAAAAAAACTGTTAATAAAGATATATAAAGCTGCTAATTAAAGCTTAAGTAAAATATATTAAATTCCTTATTTAGAATTATTAATTTACTACTAAATTCTCTTATTAAGCTTATTTATATTAGTTTAGTTAGGGTTTTACACTTATACTATAATTAAGAGGTTAAAAGCAGCTTTAAGTTAGTAGATTGTTAAGATATATACTTTATAAGCCTATTGCCTTATATATTCTGCCTTTATACTTAGCTTATTAGTCTTAACTATTATAAGCTTACTACTCTAGTGTTAGGTGGCGAATTAGTAGCTAAGCAAAGGCGATATAGCATCTAGTGTATTAACTAAAGCTTGCCTTTTTTAAGTCTTCTTATATATATATTTAGGGTTTTTATATGCTAAATAGGTGACTAAGTGTAAGCGCTTAAGCGGCGTACCTTATAAGGTATATATACCTTATAATTGCCCCCCTCTTAAGCTAATATCTATAGTAGCTAATGCATTACTTATTATTATCCTATAATATATATCCTGCTTATATTATTATTATTATAGCACTTTAACTACTATAGTAGGTTTAGTATTACCCTTACTTTCTTATATAATCCTTAGTAAGTCTTTAGCTATTTACACCTTAATCTAACTATAATAAAAAAAGAAAAATAAATAATTCTAAATTACTAATTACACTATACTATTATATATCCTCCTTTTTTTTACTATATTTACTCCTTTACTTTCTTTACTCTTCTATATTTATATATATATATATATATATTTTTTTTAATAATATTATTATAATATATTAGCTTTTTACTACTAGTTTACTATTATATTTTCTTTAGTTATCTAGCTTTATATTTATATATATGTATACTATATATATATATAAGCAAAGGAGTTTTAAAAAAACCCCCCCTTTTATATTAAATTTATACTACTTATTTATATATTCCCTCGTAAACTATTTATTTATAAAAAACTCTAAATTTTTAGTTGTTATTAATAGTATAATAAGCGTAATAATATATATTTTAGAGTAAGTATTTATAACTAAGTTATTAATATATTACTAATATTTTAATAAGTTCTTATTATAATATAAAGCAATTAAAATAACCTTCTACTAATATATAACTAGCTTTATACTATAGTAAATGCCTAATATAATAATAGTAATAGTAATAGTAATAGTAATAATAATAATAATAATAATTTTAATTATTATATTTTTTCTAAGAAAATATACTATTATATTACCTATCTTTCTCTTATCCTTTTATATAGCTTTAACTATATTAACTAAGTGTATTAGTTATTATATAGTTTTTTTAGTGCTAAAAAAACTATATATATATAGCCTTTTTACTCCCTTTTCTTTAGTTATTTACTAATGTTTTAGAATATTAAAATCGCCTTTAAGTAATATACTTTAGCCTACTAATAGGTATAGCTAGCTTTTTTCTCTCTCTCTTCTAATAATATAATATATATCTTACTATATCTTATATATATCTTTATTAATATTATAATAGGTAATCTTTAACTAAGAGTTTAATAAATTATTATTATTATTATTATTAAATTACACTAGATAGCTTTAGGAGCTACTTTCTAGTACCTCTGCTTATTTTACTACATAGGAAAAACCTTAGAGCAGAGAGGAAAACCTATATACTACTATATATTAGCTTATAATTAGGGCCCTTATATAGAACCTTAGCAGTTTTAATACGTAAAATATAGTGTGCTACTAGCTAAATTAGCAGCTATAGTTGCTAAAAGGGCTAAGAAAAGATTAATATAGTAAGTATATATAATTTACATATTAGAGATATATAGTTTAGATATATATTAAAGATATCTAGGTGTAGTTTAATTTAAAGCTAGTAGGAGTCTATGTTAGTTGCTTATTTAACACTTTTAGAATATATTATATAGTAATCCTATGTTAGGTAATGTATTATTAAACTTACCTAATTAGAAATATAGTTATTAATTTAGTATATAGTTATTAATTTAGTATAAATAAGCTAAGGGCTTAGTTTAAGTTTAAGGTAGAAGTTTATTAGTGCTACTACGCTTTTATATTTTTACTCTTTAATTTCTTAATTAAGACTAGCTTACTAATAAGTAATTTAAGGGGTTAGGTCTTTTTCTATAAGTAAAGCCCCTTTTCCTTAGGTTTAAAGACCTCTCTTTCCTCTTTTTCTTTATAATAAAAGCTTAAATTAGTAAGTACCCTCCCCTTTTCCCTTTAGTTTTTAGTATAAGCTTAGTTTAAGTCTTTAATTTTATTAATAATTTTAAAGGAAGACTATACCTTAATAAACTAATTAAAGCTTAGTAAGTTATCTTAAAGTTTAGCTTAGTTTTAGTACTAACCCTTTTAAGGCCTTTAATAGCAATAGCCTTATAATTCTTATATTATATAAATAAAAAATCTAAGAAAAAGTTGCTATAATTAGAAAGGTAAGTTCCCTTTTAAGCCCCCTTTAGGTTTATTATAGCTATTAATTATTTAGGTATTAATAGCTTTTATTTTAAATGCTATATAGTAGGGTATAATTATAATAGGGTAAGTTATTTTAGTTTATTTTAGGTTTAATATAGTCCCTAACTAAAGTAGCCCTTACTTATATATACCTTTTACTAAGTAAAGGTATAAGCTCTTCTTAATTTTTAAGTAACTTATAATAATAAAAATAAAGATAATTTAAAGTCCCTATTTAATATAAGTTTAGTTTAGTTTTATATCTATCCTTACTTAGCTAATATATTATAGTTTAAAGCGTATAAGAAAGTTTAGGGGACTATTTAGCGCTTAGTTAATACTAAGCTAAGTATAGGTTAAACCCTTATTATTACTAAGGCAGTCTTTAAGGGCTTTAAGTAAGATATATTAAGCTATATAAAATATTTAGCTATAGCTATAGAGTAAATTAATACCCTATTAGTAATAGTAGCTATAGTAGCTATAAGAAGGAATTTAGCTAAGAATAGTAAAGAGAGAAGGGAGGGAATAAGGAATAAAGATAAAATAAGTAAGGAGGGAAGGGGTTTAAAGAAAGGGAAGGGGGAGGTAATTTAAGGCTATAATAAAACCTAAGGGCGCCCTTAAGGCTGCCTTTAAGGCACTTAAAGTGTCTTTAGTAGCTATTTTCCTTTTTGCTTTATAATTTCTATAAATAAATAAATTAAGCAGCTATAGCTTAGTCTTAATATAGCCTCTCTCTTACTACCTTTTTATATTTATCTATAGTTATTAGTCTTTATATAATAACTATATAGGCTCCTTTCTACCTATATCCCCCTTATCTTTTTATTAGGTTTACCTTAAGCTCTATTCTTCTTTATATAATTAATCTTTTATTTTTTTTAAAGTATAAGAGCTAAGTAATATTAAAGAAGTTAGCTAATATTAAGTATTTATTAGGTAAGGTATTTTACTAATTTAGGTAAGTTAAGGGCTATATAAATATCCTTTTAGTTTTATATTAGTTTTACTTTAGCGCCTATTAGTTAAAGGTAGTTATATTTTAAGCACTATATAATTAGATATTAGTAGTCCTCTTTTTTACCTTAATAATAATATATTAGTAATTTTACCTTAAGAATATAATAGTTATAGAGAAAGTAATTAAAGCTAATCTTTTTTATATATATTTAAATAAAGGCTACTAATTTAAACTTAATAAAATAGTAGTAAAGTTAAATAATTTTTGCCTTAAAATAAAAGTTAAGGTTTTATTTAGTTACACACTAATCCTAGCATAGATTATAGGCAGAGGCTTTAGTTCTATTTTTATATTATCTATCTTTCTATTTTTTTTTTAGTTTTTAGCTTAAACTAAGGGCCTTAGAATTAAAGGGGGGGTAGTTTAAGAATAGCTTATAATCTATAACCTATATTTATCTTTAATAGGTTACCTAATAGTAAAGGTATATTATAACTATAGTATATATAATATAAATCCTTATTACTATACTATTTATTTTAATATATTTATAATATTACTAAACTTAGTAGTTAAGGTAAAGGTTAAGGGGTAGTACTACTATTTTAGTCTTAAATAAGGTTTATAGTATTGCCTTATAAGCGCCTAACACTACTTAAAGGTATTTAGTTTATTTTATAATAAATACCTTTATAATACCTTTAGCTATACTACCTTATTTAATAGGGGTGTAGTGCACACCTATACTATATATAATAAGGCTTTATATAACCTAGATATATAAGAGTTTTAATTTTTATAATAAGCACTCTTATATAAACACTATAAGTATAGTAAGGGCTAGCTATTAATATATAAGCTTTTTAGTAAGCTATTTTTAATATGCCTTTTACTATAGCTTATAGTATACTTAAACTCTTAGAAAGTATATAGCTTATACTAGCTAAATTATAGCGTTACTAAGCTAGACCTATATTATATTTAGTTATCTTTTTTTAGTAAAATAGATAAGTTTACTTTTTTAAGGATAGAATTAAAGGCTAGATTTTTAAGACTATTTTTAGTAGGCCTTTTATATAGTCTTAAGGTATTTTTATATCTCTTCTATTATATATCTATATATTAGGATATTTATATTATTTAAGAATTTAAGGACTAAAGTAAAGTAAACTATTTTAAGTTTTTTATATAAAGGTATAATATATAATAGAAATAGTATTAGGGATATAAGGGACTCTTATAGAACCCCTATAGGTATAGGTTAAGCAGTAGTTGTTTTACCCTTAAATATTAGGTAGGCTTTTTATTTATTAGTAAAGGCTTAAGCCTACTATATTATTTATATAGATAAACTAATAGTAAATATTATATATATTAGTTATTTATAGTAAATTATATTAAAAGCTATAGAGATATTTAGTTAAAGAAGTAATATAGTTTTACTATAGTACTATATTATTTTTATAGCTTTTATTAAAATACTAAGGGCTACCTTAGTAAAGTGGTTTACTTTATTATTTATTTAAAGATTAAGAAGGGCGCCTTCTTTCTTAAATATAAAAGTAATCTATACTACTACTACTATTTTAAGAATTTTACTTATTATACTTAAGAGAGAAATAAGATACTATACTTTTATATACTATATTTTTAAGGGGGTCTTCTTAGGCTTATATAAAATAACTACCTTAGCTTTTTAAAATAGTTTTAGGTAATATTTAGCCTAATAGTATATATTAAGAAAAGTAGCTAAAGTATAGGCTAAAGGTTTACTATATACCTTTAGGAACCTAGCTAAAAGCTTATTAAGTTTAAGCGCTTTTTAGTTTAATAGCTACTTAAGGATATTATAAATCTTATCTATTATAAATTTATCCTTATTAAGAAACGCTATAGAATTAAAGTAAGTGCTAAGATTATCTAAAAGGTTATTTATTTTTACTATAAATATTAGGAAAAACTAATTAAAAAAAGCTTTAGCTTTACCTTAGTAAGTGTATTATAGTATTTAGGATTTACCTATACCTTAGTATAGGGGTAGAACCTATTAAATTTCTAATAAAAGTCTGCTTCTTAGTTTAGCTTATTATTTAAGCTTTTAAAGGCTCCCTTTACTTACTATTACTTCTGCTACTACCTTTTACTAAAAGCTATATTACTTATTATATATAATATAGTTTTAGTACACTACTATTTTAGATATAGCCTTTTAATTTACTAAGGTATATTAGCAGCGCTATTATCTTTAAGCTTTATAAGTATTTTAAACTACTTCTTTTATCCTAAGGTTCTATTATAATTATATATAAGAATTAATATAAGGCTTTTTTAGTATTATAATTATAGTAATAATATAGAGTTTTACTATAAGCTATTTTATAAATATATTTATATAGCTTATATATATTAAGGAGAAAAGAAAGTTATTAGGGTAGAGCTAGTATACTGCCTTAGTAAATATAAGGTCTTTATTTATATAATACTATTTAAATTAGTATTTTATAGGTAAAAGGTTAGTATCTTTAATATTAATATAAATAAGCTATAGTATATAGTTAGAATTAATAAAGTTATACCCTCTTAAAAACTATAATACTATATTTATAAATACTTATATATAGTTAATAGTATTATCTCTTTTACCTTAAGTTTTTTATATTATTTCTTCTTAAAGTATAGTAAGTTTAAGCTACTACTACTTTATAACTATAAGTAGTATTTTACTTTTTAATAATATATATTTATAATAGTCTTATAATAGATAGTATTAGTTAAAGTTTTTAATAAAAATGCTATAGAGCTATATAGACTTCTTTAAAAGTATATAAAGGGAGGATATTTAGTTTTATTTATAGTTAAGGGAGTAAATTAAATATATATTAGTGTTTTATAATATAATTATATATTAGTTAATACCTATTTATATTATTTATAACCTAAAACTATAGTAATAGTAAATATATATAGCTATATAGTTACTTTAAGCTATTAGCTAATAAAGTCTAAGACTTAGGTTAAGAGGCAATTTACTACTCTTATTAGGTTTTTAAAGTATAACTATATTAGTTTTAAGCTAAGCTTTAAGAGCTATATAAATTAAGTAGGTTTTTTTCTATATATTTTAGTATATAATATATATAGTTATATTTATTAATTAAAAGGGGTGTTAGTTTTTATTAGTAGTATCTCTACTATAAGACTACTATAGTTTTATAAAAAAGCCTTAATAGCTTCTTTTAGGTAAGGGGGGGGTAGTATAGTAATAGAGTCCCTATTAGCTATTATTAAGCAGCTACTTTATAAGCAGCTAATATATTTTTATAGTAATACCTTATAAAAAAGTATAAAGCTAACTAATCTTCTTCTACCTTTTATTACTTTAATTTATCCCTTAGTTTTTAGTTTAGCTAAAGTAGTAAAGGTATTAAGCTAGTTTAGGTATATAGTATAGGCCTTAGCCTATTACTTATTAGTAGTTTTATAGCTTTTTAACTATATTAAGTAAGGACCTAAGTAATTTATATAGTATTTCTATATTACTTCTATAAGGGCTAAGTAGTTGTTTTTATTATTATATTATATAGCTATATAGTAACTATAGTATAAAGCTAATATATAATATACTACTATATAGCTATATTTAAAGTATTAATAGTATTAGTAGGGGTAAAGGGCTTTATTATAAGGTTTAGCTTTAAATATTTCTGCTTTATATATAATTCTACTATAGTATAGTTTATTAGCTATATTAATATTATTAATGCCTATAATTAGGGGCACTTATATAAAGGTTTTATATAGTTTTTATACTACTACCCTTATAATTATATATTTATTAATACTAACTAAGTTACTTATAATAGTTTCCTTTATAATATTCTAAGTATAGTAAATAAAGAAGCTTTTAATAATAATACTAAATACTTAGTAGTTTAGCATTATCTTTAGCTTAAATATAGTCTAAACCTAAGTAATATCTTTTATATAGGCTTTAGCTATTTCTTTAAAGGTAATTACTATATCTTTATTATAAAGGTAGTGTACTACTACTATAGTATTCTTACTTATAGCCTTATTAATAGTATTAATAATCTCTTTTAAGCTATAGCTTTTAGCTATATTATTAATACCTTATCTTTTTATAATAGTTTTATAGTAAATATATAAAGGGATTATTATAAAAGTAAAGGGTTAGGCTACTATAATAAAGGAATAGGTAGGTAAGCTATTAGCTATAACTCTTACTTATAATATTCTTATTATAGTTTTAAGTTAAAGTACCTTTTTAATTACTTTCTTAACTATTACTTTAAGAGTAAAGGTTATTACTAAATCCCTAAGTATTAAATAAAAGTAAGTTATAGCCTTTTATTAAGCCTATATAGTCTTTATATTAATAATATATAGAATAATATTTTAAAGCTCTTTTAATAAAAAAGATAGCACTAACTTAGTAATTTTATTATATTTTAGTTATAAATATATTAATATTTAGTCCTATATTATATTAAGCCTAAGATTAACTTAGTTACTAAACGTAATTCTACTTAAATTAGTAAGGGGGTTATAGTAACTTTAGAAGAGGCTATAATTCCTACTATTTATAATAATATTTATTACATTACCTACTGCTCCTATACTCTAAGCTTAATACGCTATTAAGAAGGGGGGTAAATAGATAAGGTAAATCTTTTTATTAACTTTTTAAGCAGATTAGAGTCAATTCTGCAGCGCTATTGCGGTATAGGCAAATTCGCGAAAAGTGAGTTTAATAAATAAAAGGCTATATAAGCTTTATATCTGTTGGAATTGCCCCCTTACAGGAGAACCTCGGCAGAGCCTAGGCGGATTAATAGGAGCGAGAGTAGCGCTCCTATTAGGTGCATTCCTACAAATATAGGGCTGCACTTAAGAGAAAAAGTAGGCTAATAATACCACCACTTTTCCTACCTTTTTTAACCTTTTAAGCTAGCTTAGAACCTTTATAAATAAGCTAAATTAAACCCTTTTCTATTACCCCTTTTTATTATATATAATACTAGCTAAACTAATACTAATTAATAGTTGTAAAACTATAGATTTATAAGGTTATTTAAAAAGATAGCTTCTAAAAGACCTCTTATAAGGTTAAGTTCTATTGCTATACTATAAGTAAGGAATTTTTATACTTTCTAAAAGACCTTTTAAGGTTAAGTTCTGCCTATATAACTATTTTTTATTAATAAGAGAAAAGGACCCTTCTTATAATAATAACTTTTGTAAACTTAGATGCTACCGCTAATTATTATATAAAAAGACCTTTATCTTTATTATTTATTATAATAAAAACCCTTAATTTCTTACTTCCTAGCCCTTAAAGTAAAAACTAAGTTTTTCCCTTAACTAAGCTAGTTAATAAATATAATATTATAATATAACTATAAAAGGAAAACCCTTTTTAAAGGATATTATAAGAGTAAGAAAACCTTAATTCTAACTTAATAGTAGGATTAAAACACCTATATCCTAATACTATACCTAGTATTATTAGGAGCTTTTATAATATAATTTTGCCTAACTAAGAGTATGCCTAAGATAACCTAGCTAACCTTTACGCTACTCCTTTTATTAAGCTTAATAACACATTTATATACTATATTTAGCTATACTATAATAAGAACTAAAGCCTTAGGCAGATAATTTATAACTTTTAAAAGGATTTTAAAGATTAGAAATTCCCTAACTTTAAAAGAATTAATGCTTTAATTTAAAAAGCTTTAAAAGATATTCTTTAAGACTAAGAAATTAAGCTTAGTAAAGGTATATAAGCTAAGGTTACTAAATCCCTTTTTAAGTTAAAAGAGCTTACTAATAAGGAAATTAACTAAAGGTTCCCTAACTTACTATTTTCCCCTATATAAAACATACAAAATCCCTCTCTAAAGGAGTAAAGTATATAAAACCCTTCTATTAGCTTATAAAACACACAAAAACCTTATATAGCTATATAATATATATAAAAGCTCCCTTTTTATATTCTATAAGCTAAAAAAGTCCCTTTAGCTTTCCCTCTACTATAAAAAAGCTTCTAAAAACTCCTTAAACTATAAAGTTAGGTATACTATCCTAAATAACTTAAAGGATAGCTAAAACCTATTAAAAGCTAGTAAAGTTAATACCTTAATAACTAATAAAAAAAATAAGACTTATAAAGAAACTTATAAATGCCTACTCTTAATAACCTTATAAATAAGTAAATCTACTAAATTTTAAGAGATTTTACTAAGGGATATATTAAGAAAGATAAATATAGTAGTAAGATATATAACTTTATTACCCTAAAGGTTAATATCTTTACTAATATATATATAAGGAGCAATATCCTATAAGAGGTTTAGCCCTAAGCCTTTCTAATAATATTTATAGAAAATGCCCTTACTTTTTACCTTAATACACTTTTAAGTAGATTTTTACTATTTTACAAGCTTATAACTTATATAAAGAATTACTTTAAAATAGAAAGTAATTAGCAATTTTATTAAATTAAATAAAATAGACTTATATTTAGTAAAATTATTATTAATAACCCTAATAAGACTAAGTTATAATACCTTAAGCTACTTATTACTAAACTTAAGAAAATCTACTATAGCCTTTTCCTACTAAATATAGTTAATATAAAGCTTTAATATTAGCTAATTATAGCTATTAGTAGCATTCCTAAGTGTAAATTAGCACTTTTTATCTATATACTAACCTTTAAAGGAGTGCTTAGAGACCTTAGGAAATACTTAAGGGTTAATAAGACTATTAATATATAGTAATAGATTATAGAAATAGATAACTTAAATAACTATAATAAGACTTACTTTATAGACTACTGCTATAGCTAAGCAAATAAGTCCTATTTTTCTATATAAAAGTAAGGAAAGTTATATTTTCCTTATAAGTGCTTTGTTTATAGTAAATAAAGCTATTAGTTAACTAACTACCCTAAGTATAAGTAGCAAAAGGTAAAAGAGAAGTAGTAGAAAAGTAAGAACTATAAAACGCTACCTATAGAAGGTAGCTATAATACCTTTCTATAAGTTTTTAAAGGCATTTTAGAGGAATATAGTAATAAAGAACTAAAAGAAGATAATAAAGGAGACTACTTAGCTTAATAAGCTGTTAATGCCTTCTTTACTACAGAAAAAAAGCAATAAAACCCTTTAAAGCTAACCTTTATATAATTTTTTACTATAATCCCTATTATAAATATAAAGCTAGCTTTAAAGCTACTAATAAATATACTATAAACCCTAACTTCTAAAGGATTTTAACTCTTAAAAATGCTTAAGAATAACGCTTTTAAATATACCCTATTAAGAGATAACCCTTATAACTATACTAATAACTCTAACCCTTAATGCTTTATATTAAAAGAAAGATATAGTAATAAGGTGTTCTAGGGAATTATACCTAATATTAGTGCTATAGGCATTTTAACTACTAAACTTAACTAAGTAAAGGCACTAATAAAGTTAATGCCTTACTTAAAGATTAAAGCTATAGATTAATATACTATTAATTTTAGTATAGGATTAGCAAAATCCTTAGGTATCCTTTAAGTGCTAATAGTTTTTAGCACTATTAATTTTTATATTCTTAGCTTACTAATACTGTTTTTATATTATATTATAGATATAAATAGAATAAAAGTAAAGCTTAATAATATTAAAAATATATTAATTTAAGGATTAATAAAAGTCCTAATTATCTGTAAATAAGGATATCCTTAGTAGACTTTATAAGCTAATAAAGCTAAGGTTTTTTACCTTTTAAAATAAGAAATTTATTAACTTTACTGCCGCTTTAGTCACCCTTTTATTATATAATTAAGCTAGCTGCTACAATAAGCTAGCGAAGATATAACCATAGGAATTATTAAAAAACTAACCTATAAATGCCACTAATATTAACTTTATAGCAAATCCCTTAGTAGGTTTAAGTTTATATTAAAAGAGAACTATAAATTTAACTATAAAGTTATTATTAATATCCTCTAAATTAATAATAAACCTATCCTATATATTATTAATACTACAACCTTATTTTAAGCTATATATTTCCTTAATTTAAAGAAGTAAAAGGTATATAATGTTTAAAATGCCCTAAAAGAATATTAGATTAATATATATTTAAGGCCTTTAAACTAAATAATCTATAATACTAAAAAAGCATTTGCTTTTGCAGAATTCCGCTACTTAGTATAGTTAATAGCTATTAATATAAGTAAAGTCTCTATTAAAGCCTATAATAGTGTAGGAAAGGTTAAACGCTATTATACTCTATTAAGAAGGGCATATAACATTATTAAGGCTAAGTCTAATAACCTTCTTATGCTAAGCTAAAGGTTATAAATAGCTATTAAAGCTATTAATAACTCTACTAAACCTAATAGTTTTATACTAACTCTATTAATATTTAGAATATATCTACGGATAATAATAGAATTAGCTTTAAGCCTTTTAATAACCTAAAAGGCTATAATTCTCTGTAAGGCTATTAATAAAGCCTATAAATACCTTATAAAGCAGCAACTTTGCAATGTATTATATATAAGGAATAGGCTAGATACTTTCCTAACCTATAAGCTGCTATTATAATCTAATATAAGGGTATAGCGTAAGAAAGGTAGTTAGTATAGTCCCTATAAGTTGCTAGCTATAAATAATAAGACTTATACTATAGCAATGCCTAATAGCTTTATAGACTTTTAAAATATAGTTATAAAGCTCTATATAATAGGACTAACTAATAATAATAGGGTTATTAATATATTAAGAAAGAAGGAGAATAAAGAAAAGGAGAAGGTAAATAAGAAAGAGAAGGAACTTTATAAAAGGATAAAGTTACCCTTAGTGTAAGTTAAGGGGGCTATAGTAGTACTACCTATAAAAAGGGGAAGGGGATAACTAAGAAAGGTCCCTATAGTAATAATTACTATACTAAGGATCTTAAGAGATAATATTAAGAAAATAATAGATATATCTATTGCTAAGGTCCTTATAGTAATAATTACTATAGGTAAGGGGCAGCTTAAAGGTGCCCCTTATATACCTATAGTAATTACTACTATAGAGGAATAGCATTATTATAAGGTCCTTATAGCAATAATTATTATAAGTAAGAGGCAGCCTTAAGGTGCCCCTTAAGCGCTTATAGCAATTAATACTATAAAGGATTGCTATCTTTAGTATAATTATATTATTTTCTAAGAGAGGTGTAAAAGGCCTATAGTAAATAATACTATAGATTAGTAAGTTATAAACTAAGAAAGTAAGGGATATTAAAATAATATCCTTTATATTAGTCTACTATAGGTATAGTTAGTAAAATAAAGAGGCGTTAAGCGTATTACACGCCCCTCTTTTACTAACTTTAAGACACTACTATAGTAGAACTTAGAAAAAAGAGGCGTATAAAAGGAGGAAAAAGGGAAGGCGCTAGGGAATAAGACTAAGAAAATAGTAGCTACTATATATATTAGTAATAGCTATAAGGATAATGCTAGGGATTTTGCCTTTCTAACTGCTAAGAAAAAGGATAATTTTTAGCTTATAGTAAACCTTAAAAAGGAAGGCAAAATAACTAATAAGGGTAAGCCCTTTACTAAGTCTAATAAGAAAGAGGTTAATGCCTTATTATCCTATAAAGTCTTTAGATTCGTTACTTTTAACCTAAAAAAACATAGAAATTACTGCCTTTTTAACTCTTATATAGTTTAAAAGGTAAAAGGTAAAGGCACTAATAAGCCTTATAAAAAATTAAGGCTAGTGATTTAAGGGTATAGTAATAGAAGAAAAGATGTAATTCTTATATAGTTGCTAATAATCTAATAAGCTAGCTAATAACTTATTATAGCACTAGCACTATTATTAGTAAAAAAGGACATTTTCTTATAGATTTAAGATATTACATAAGCCTATATACAATCTTAAACTACGCTTAATAGGCTAATTATCGTAAGGTTGCCTTAATAAATTGCTTATTTATATTCTACTAATATAATTATAAAAGTGATTAAGCTGCTCTATAAAATAGCTAAGGCAGGCACCTATTAGTAGGTAATCTATATAAAGCATTATTAAGAAAAGCTTATAATAACAACCTTAAGCTATAACCTATGCTTATTAATCACTTTAAATAAGAACCTAAACTTTAGTATTATTAGAATGCAAACTAATAACACCCTTAGCCTTAGTAATATTATATTTTTTAAGAAAGAAGAAGCTAAGTTAAAAAACGCTAAGTTTACTATAAAACTAAAGCAAAGGCTAATGTTTAAAAAACCCTTTATTTTTAATAGCTATATTCTCTTATAATATAAAGATAGAAGTATAGAAGTTAAGTAGAAAGGCTAAAGTAGTAAGCTTATAATAGTTAAAACTAATAAGCTAAGTATAAAGGCAAAATATATAAGGCAATAAGCTTATAAAGTATATATCTTAATAATCTGCTAACCTAAAGCTACTTTTAACCTTTTAGTTGTAGTATAAGTCTAAGACCCTAACTAAACTAATATAAATAAGCTTAATAAAAGAATTTAGTAGTAGATTAATAATTCTAAATAAGGAATTTA
>SRPV01000413.1:0-20234 GCA_018360135.1 Claviceps sorghi | reverse complement strand
CCCCCCCCCCCCCCCCCCCAAAAAAAAAAAGGCCATGCCCGTCATGTCGCTGCACGAAAAGCCCACGCCCCAAAGAAAAAGTCTAGTCACCGCCACGGCGCCACCCGACCGTCACGTCACGTCTCGTCTGGACTGGCTGGCTGGAAATCTGGCTCGACTTTGCTTGGGTCTATCACGTCAAGGTCATTTTTGCTCGATTTACGCGGTACCCGATTCACGAGGTCCAACGATAGGATATGTTGCGCCCAGAAATTGAATTCTGCCAAAGCCTTGCAAAACTATGCAATGCCCAAAAACCAGCAAAGCCACATGCAGACATGTCGCGTCCCTCCAGTGGCAGTCCTTTCCGTCCATTCACATGGCATTTCGCCAGTGCCCTTCATGAATTCATTCACCATCATCCTTTATCCCCCTTCTGAACCCCTTACTCTACAGGCAACCCTTCCAGGACATTCATGGCCCGGGTGCCTTCTCGTTCAAACTGCGTCACCATGGCCTCGCATTCGTGCTTGAGCTTCTTCTCCGCTTCTCCCGCGTTGAAGTGTATCCATTCCTCCAGCGTCATCTGTTTTTCCGGACTAGTCAGCTCTTTGCCCTGCTTCAGCAGGTTGCCGACTGCATTTTCCTTGTCCGCCGTCATTAAGCCTGGCGTGCCCATGACCGCGTCCAAGTCGATTGCAGTCCATGGAGTCTGGCTCGACAACCCAGCAGCCAGCATAGTACGCCTTGTGGGAGAGCTGAGCACAGGTGTCGCGGCAACAGGAGCAAGGACGACCCGACTTGCCCTGGAACTAGCCACGGGTACAGACGACGGGGGCTGGTTCTCGGCATCCGAAGACTGCGGGGATTGGGATGGCGACAGGGCCGGCTGACGGGCGGATGGAGCAGGAGATACGACCTTGGTTGGCGTGGACGGCGCCTCAGCCAACAGTCGCCATCCTGGCCCCCCTGGCACTGGAGCTGGGGCTGGGGAGGTCGACTGTCGAGCAACCGGCGGAGAGCGCATGCGCTCGCGTGTAGCGCCCTCGTCGATTTCCTCCCCATCTTCGTGCATCTCGGATCCAGAGTCGTCAAGCTGCTCCGTTTCAGGTGCTGGACAGTGCAATCGCGGCGAGGAACGCGCAGTTACCTTGGCCGGCCGGCCGCGACCCTTTTTGCCTGGTGCGCCGGCCAACTTGCTAGTAGTGTTCGAGGCCGATGACGACTTGGTCGGCCTTCCGCGAGGCTTTCTTGTCGGGGGGGATGGCGCAGATCCTGTCTTCTTGAGCACCGTGTCGGTGCTGTCAATGCTAACTTCATTTTGGTCTTCCTCAGCACGAGTGTGACCAGTTTCGAATTCAGGTTCAAGCTCCTGTTCTGGAGGCGGAGATGATGATGGTAACGGCGATGGCGACAGTAATGGTGATGATGGTAACGGCGATAGGGATGGCGATGGCGATGGCGATGGCGCTCTCCTTGTCTTGTTCTGCTTCGATGCCTTGCGTGTTGTCCCCGCTTTGCGACTCTTCTTGGGTATGTAAAGCTCCTGTCTTGGCTCATCGACCTCCATCTCGGCTCGGAGGTTCAGGAGTTCTTCGTCCAAAGCTTCCTCATCTGCTTCTACTTCACGTGGATCAAACATGGCGTAGTCTTGAAACCTGGCGGTACCAGGCGTTGGCTTCTTCTTGGTCTCCTTCTTCTTGGTCTTGTTCTTTGCTGTGCGGCGTTCCGAGTCTGAATCTTGGGCAATCTCGTCGTCAGTCGTGAATCTATCCAGTTCGGCCTCAAGTTGGCGTTCAATCTCCTCATCATCCGAAAAGTACTCGGGCGCCGCGCGTAACGGAGCCAAAGATGCCGATTGCTTGCCACTTGATCTGATGCTCGAGCTCCTTCCGCGGCCTGCCGCTTTGGGAGCCGTCACCACTTCGTTCTCTTCTGGAGTCAGGGTAGAGCTATCCATCCGGCTCGTATCGCGAGATGCAGCTACTCTCTTTTTGGGCACCGGCGCTTCGGACATGAAAATGATGGAGTCTTCCATGGCGTCACTTGCTCGCTTCTTTCCACGCGCGAGTTTGGTGGTTGGCTTGGGATGAAGAGGAACTTGTTCATGCACCGCCTCGTTCTCTTCCCCCTGGTCTTTCTCCCGGCTTTTCTCTTCCTCTTCCTCTTCCCCTTCTTCTTCCTCTTCTTCCTTCTCAACGGCCCGCGTTTTCTTCGACTTCGTAGTCTTGCTCCCCGCTTTTACCAATGCTGCCTTCTTCTTTCTGCTGACTGGTTTTTTGGCTGCGTGGCTCAAGGTCGATGCAGTTGTGAGAATGCTGTCTTCGGCCTCTGCAGTCGTATCGGCAATCGACGCGATGTCCGAGGCTGCGGTGGCGACAGACTGGACCGAAGGACGTGATGCCTTGGATCCTCTTGTCGTTTTGGCCCGGGCGGTTTTCTTCTTCATACCACTGAATTGCTTGAGCAGCGCAAAAAAGCTGCAATTGGGCGACCGGTTGTAGTGTTCGTCGCTGCCCAAAGTTTTAGCCCCAATGGATTTACCCAATCTAATATTTTTTCTTCTTCGGACGACCTACTATGGCTTGTCGTTTGGTTCCCATCCATCTAGGCCCAGCTGGCAGTATGCACAGGTAGCCATGTCATCAGACTCCTCAGTTGGTGTGTAATTCCATCCAGCTTCAACAAGCTATATACATATATAGATATATGTATTGTTTTCGCAGTTGGTAAGACGATCAATTCGGACGAGGAACCATTCTGTGACTCACCTGCTTCGTCTTGCATTTCCAACCTTTTCTCGCCTCATGAGGCCATTTATCGGCAAAAGTTGCCTTTCGCCCCTCCACCATATGAGGCAAGCTCGGATCCTCTTTGGAGTATTCCTCGATATCGGCCTCTATGGCGGCATGAATCGCCCAGCCACATGTCGGGGAGTGTTTCAGATGCTCCTGGAGCGGGTCGTCGCCTGCTTCCCACCCGTCCATGCCCTTGCCACAGAGAAAGCAAGCACAATTGTCAGGGTTTTCGGCGTACGGTTCAAAGTAGAATCCTGCTTTGGCAAGCTGCGTAAAGGAAAGGTCAGCAAAATCCAGCAAGCGGATCGGGAAGCCAACTTGTTTGGCGAAACATACACTCGATGGTGCAATATGCTTGTGCGGCCAGCTGAGCGCCCTGCCACGGCCACCGGCAGTAGACCCCCTCTTCTTGGAGCTCTTTTGAAAAGAGGACAGCCGTGCCTCATACGTAAAGTATTGGTCCATGATGGAAGACGAAACAACGTGTGATGGTCTAGTCTGTTGGCAGCGATGGCTCGGATTCTCGTGTATGGGGCGGATTCGGGATGTTGCTGCAAATGCGAATTGCCAATTGCGGCAGTTGGTGGTGAGCCGCTGAGAAGAGATTGAGCAAGCTCAGAAGATACTTGGAGTCATGTCCATAAAGCAAGTCGTGTCTCGATTGGAGTAAGAGGCTGTCGATCCTGTGAAGGTAAAGTCGTCGAAGCAGTCACTGGTCCTTATCAAATGCTGAGCTCCTGGGATAAAGAGAACGATTGACCGTGTTCCGTCACATGGCGTCGAGCCGCGTCAATTTGTTTACTTTCAAACGGGCTTAAAGTGGGGCCACGCAGGGCCAATAATTGCTGGCATCAGACCAGAGTTAAAGACCTGACGCTTGACATTGGACCAATCACTTTGACGCCTCACCGCAGGTACTGGCTAGGTACCTAGGTGCCTACCAAGGCACAGTAGATACCTAGGTACTTGTACTCAAGTACCTAGGTACTGCTAAGTAGGAGGTAGCCAGCGCTGAAACAGCTTGTAAATTGGCTTGGAATGAGCCTGGACTGGATGATTCGACAAGTGCTTCGAGGCTTCTTATTGGGCCATCGTCGCGACTCGTGACTCGCGAACTCGCGAACTCGCGAACTCGCGGCTCACCATCATGATCTCGGGCGTGCAGGCTGCCTGTGCCTGTGCCTGTGCCTGTGGTGTGTGGTGTGTGGTGTCAATGGCAATGTGTCTGGTTCCTGCCTGTGCATCTCGAGTTTCTAGACTACAGAGACGTCCCGCTACAGCTTTCCGGCATCCTTCATGGCCTTTTCGCCGTCAACCAAGACACACCAGCCCTCGTGGCCTCGGCCGCCGGCGCCGTACACAACCGACTCAAAGGCGTCCTGCTCAAGGGCCAGCGTCAGGACCTCATCGTCAAACGTGCCAGGCTGCAGCCAGACCGCGGGAACTCGCAACCTCTTGGCTTCTTCCAGGACCTTGAGCGTGACAGGCGGCGCTGTGATGATGGATACGGACGTCTCTTTGGGGTTCGGCAGCGATGACAAATCAGGGACGGTGGCATGGTCCTCGTGGGCGACAGTCACGGTAGGTGATGTCGGGTTGACGGGAGTGACGTCCAGGCCATGGTGCAGGTACCAAGCATGGACTGCAGCCGTTGCGGGTTAGTCAAGCTGTATTGCATGGCGCTTGTCCATTGTCATGGGCGGCGGTCAGGGCCATGGTGATGCCCGACATGGCAACCAGAAACGACAGGTGGGAGGAGCGGATTACGAGCCTTTGTGGCCGAACTTGGCGGGGTTGGAGCTGGCGCCAACGACGGCAAACAAGGGAGACGCAAAGAAGCGGCGAGCGGCTGTTTCGGTCGCCATCGTGTCGAGCAGTCGTGCGAATGCCTGGGCGGTACGCTGGGCTGGGCTGCAGATGACTCGGGGGAAATTGGCGAGCTTGAAGCCTCGTTCGACCAAATGCCAATGCCAAATGCTGCGGTTGCCCCGTCAGGTCGAGGCGCCGTTGGGTTGTTTGTTGACTGGACATGACCATGACCATGACCATGACCATGACCCTGGCAATGGGCAAGGGGGGCGTCTGGACGTGGGTCTTTGCTCTGCTCTGCGTGCCGGCAGCCCAGCGTCCAGGAGCCGGGGACTCAGGAGACGACATGGAGCAATCCCTCTCGCTTCCTCTTGCTCCCAATCCATTCTTCTCCTTCAACAGTGTCCTCCTTGCAGCTTTGCAGACGCAGAAACTTGACCTCTCCAACGATTTGCTGCCATTCGACCAGTAAAACCGGCCTTTTGTTGGCGTGACACAACCATAATCCGCCGTGCGTGCTCGACAAGTCGGACCAAGACCGCCTCGCCATTCCTCCCCCTCCCACCAGACGGCCTCTCGGCGGACAGCAGAACAGAAATGGTGAGTTGACAGTTCCATGTTGCCACAGCACCCCACCCACCTTCTAGGCTCTCCCTTCCGTTGTAAACAAACGAACTCGAGGAAGGAGCCCCGCGACCAGCGAGCATATGCCGCAACATGATTCGTCGACTGCCTGCCCGACTGCCTGCCCGACGACGCCATCGCCTCTTTCCGGCTTCTGCGAAGCAGCAGCAGCAGCACCACCTGCGCCGACACTCTGTGCCGTTCAAACCATTTCTCCTCGCGCGGTCGGCTTTCGTATCGCGCTTCATCTTGCAAACACCGCAGGCCAGAACAACAAAACAACAACGACAACAAAACGAAACAGAATTCTCCTTTTTTGGCTGTTGGCGCCCAGAGTCTCGATTGGCATCGGTTTTTCGCTCGCCCCCGACACGCACGGGCCGGAAAACATTTCTTTTCCGGATTTTATCGATAGCATAGCTACAGAGCATCCATCAGAGCCATGTCGTCTAACCAATACGATTCGCAGGCTTCTACCAACTACAAGGAGGCATTTGCCCTCTTCGATAAGCGCGGCAATGGTCGTGTCACTTCTGACAGCTTGGGCGACTTACTTCGCGCCTGTGGTCAGAACCCCACGCTGGCTGAGATCAGAGACCTCGAGAAGACGGCCGGCAGCGACTGTAAGTTCCAAAAGCGTCGCGATTCACGATAAATGAAGAGAAGAGGAGAGGAGAGAAAGAAAGAGAAAAAAAAAAAAACCGTACTTGGCAGTGGACTAATCTATCAACGTCTGAACAGTTGACTTTGAGTCATTTCAGCGCATCCTGAACCGTCCTGGTGGCTTCCGTGACCCCGGTGAGCCCGAGGAATACTGCCGAGGCTTCCAGGTGTTTGATAAGGACATGACGGGCTACATTGGAGTCGGCCAGCTGAAATACATCCTGACAAACTTGGGCGAGAAGATGTCGGAGGAAGAAGTGGACGAACTGCTCAAGGCTGTAGACACCAGCTCTGGCCAGGTCAACTATACAGGTACGTTTTCATGGATCGACGAATTGCTGAAACTGGCCGATTGTGCAGACTTTTGGGGCTAAATGATGTGATGGTTACAGACCTTGTTCGTACGATTCTTGCCAACTAAGCCCAACATGGTCGTGTAACTCTCCGTCGCCACGAGACGACTCCCTGGGATAATTTTGCATCTGTGGACAGGCTGGCGTAACATTGTTTGCTTTTGATACTGTTTTACTTGTTCTTTTCTTTTTCTTTTTTCTTTTTCTTTTCTTTTGTTCTTGGGCGACGGAAGGCACATGAAATGCGGAGTCGGATTACCTCGGGCGAGCACAAAGTGTCTGCTATCAATGTCTTTTTATGTGGACATGGACACTTTGCTCTGGCAGATGACGTGCTGATGAGATGCACAGCCGGCGATACACTGCCAAGTACCAGACTGTAGATTGCGGGCTCTCGCAGCATTCAACGCCCCAGCATGGGCTGCAGTGACAAATAGACGGGCGTAAAGAAGTCTGGTCGACATGAATTTTGGCTGAATGTGGGAATGTCGGTCTGTGCGCAGCCAAGGCAAGGCAGACCACAGCCCAGGCCTGATATTTGAGGCTTCAGCGGCTCGCCTTGGCATTGGGTCGCGGCCGACAACAATATGCAGTTTGACAACCTGACAATGCCGCCATCAAACCGGCCATCATCAGAGACTGACGGCAGTCTTTTTCAGTCGCTCGACCATCCGTACCTCCCTAGCTACATGTCTAAGTACCTAGGTAGGTACTTAGGTATGTTTAGGTACCTACTTATGTCTAGGTATGGAGGAGGACTCGCCCCGGCACTCGAGTTGGCGTCGACATCGAGAGATTCAAGCTTGTCTGTGTCTGTTCTGTTCTTTTACCCGCCACTAGCACGCTCGAGCCACCAGACCTGACCAGATGGAACCAGATCAGACCAGATCAGACCAGAGTGGACTCTGTCCGTTAGCCAGTGACGTGGCCAGGCTCAAGCTTTCACAAAGTCTAGACTCCAAAGTCCAATCCCAAATCCTTCTGCGCAATCGAATGACGCGTCATGCTGGACTATCGAGGCCGTTTTAACCTGCCCCTCCCTTCCCCTCCGCCTTCCTTTTTCTCGCCATTTCGCTCCTCGTCCTCATCTTGGCCGTCACGCTGGCTTCTTCACAAGCGTCGCTCCGTATCACGGCTCTTTTCACCCACCTTTGCTCGCGAATTGGCTTAACTCCGCCGTTTCAATTCAGTGCCTGCATCAAGCGCCATGTCTGGAACTCCGTACCAAAATCCGCCTCAGGCGCCTCCGCTGTTCACGCACAGTCCAGAATCGCTTCTGCAGGTCATGAACGACAGCATTGCGTGTACCAAGGCTCTCTGGGACAAGACTGTAGCCGACGTTAAGCCAGAGGATGCCACGTTCGCCAATTTCCTCGAGCCAAACCTGTTGCACGACAATCTTATGGAAGTGAGCTGCGGCATCACCGTATTCTATCAGTTTGTATCGGCGAACAAGGAGCTGCGAGAAGCGTCCACCAAAGCCCACGAGAGCTCAGATGCTTTCAACATTGAACTCAACCTGCGGGACGATGTGTTCCAACGGATCGACGCGGCCTACAGGACCCGTGAGAGTCAGGGCCTGGAAAAGGAACAGTTGCACCTCATCCACAGGCAACGTCAGAAATACATTCGAAACGGGCTTCTGCTGCCTGCGGGACCTCAGAGAGATCGGTTCAAGGAGGTGCAGAAGCGACTTAGCCAGCTATGCATCCAGAGTCAAAAGAACTTGAATGAAGAAACGGGAGGTGTCTGGTTCACGCCCGAGGAGCTCGAGGGCTTGCCCTCAGATGCGCTCGACATCAGCCAGCTCGATAAGGGCACGGGCGAGAATGAAGGCAAAGTCAAGGTTACTTTCAAGTACACTCACATGTTCCCCCTGCTCAAATACGCTGTTCGAGAGGATACCCGACGAATCTACCTCTTGGCCGAGGCCAACAAGGTGTCCAACAATATCCCGCTCTTCCGCGAGATTGTTGCGCTCCGAGACGAAGCTGCTCGTCTGATTGGCTATCCGGACCATGCAAGCCTCATCATCTCGAACAAGATGGCCAAGACTCCCGAGCGTGTGAATGAGTTTCTGGGCGATCTTCGCAAGCGTTTGGCTCCCGCAGCGGCCAAGGAGCATGAACACTTACTGCAATACAAGAAGGAGTACTGCGAGGAGCGAGGCATACCCTTTGACGGCAACCTGTATCTCTGGGACTATTCCTTCTACTCCCAAATCATGAAGAAGAAAGAGTACAGTATCGACGAAACCGAGGTCTCCCAGTACTTCCCTGTGGAGTCCACCTATCAGCGCATGCTCAAGATCTTTGAGAAAATCTTTGGGTTTGTCTTTGTGGAACTGAGCAAAGAGGATCGAAGCCGACTGAGTCCCACCGGAAAGCCGGAAGATGTCATCTGGCACGAGGACGTCATCCTGTACTCGGTGTGGGATGACGAATCAGCCGGATCCGGTTTTGTCGGATACTTGTACCTCGATCTGCATCCCCGAGACAACAAGTACGGCCACAATGCCAGCTTCCCCATTGAGCCTGGCTTCACAGGGCAAGACGGCACACGCCACTACCCTGTCTCCACTCTCGTCTGCAACTTCAGCAAGCCCAGCGCGGCGAAGCCCGGTCTTCTCAAGCACGACGAAGTCGTCACGCTTTTCCACGAGCTGGGCCATGCCATCCACGACCTATCCTCGCGCACCAGGTACAGCCACGTCCACGGCCTCAACGTCGCGGGCGACTTTGTCGAGGCCCCCTCCCAGATGCTGGAAAACTGGTGCTGGACACCCAGTGTTCTCAGGTTCCTTTCTCGCAAATGGGACACCGACGAAAAGATCCCCGATGATGTGATTGAGAAGCTCGTCAAGACCAAGCACTTCAACTCGGCGTCTCGAAATATACGACAGGTCATGTACAGCATCTTTGACATGATGATCCACACGCCAAAGTCACATGAAGAGGCCGAGAACATGCCGGTTGCCAAGATTTGGAACGAGCTCCGGCGCGACATCACGGGGCTTAAGGGTTCAGAGGAACGAGGCGATAAGATGTAAGTTGACCTTGGCCCTTTGCTCGTTGTAACAAGATGAAATAAGAGAGAGAGAGAGGGAGAGAGGGAGAGGGAGAGAGGGAGAGGGAAAAGAGCCAACTAACCATGACCACAAACTACAGCGACAACAGCCATGGATACTCTGGCTTCGGCCACTATACAGGCGGCTACGACGCCGGCTACTACGGCTACCTCTACTCCTCGGTCTTCTCCCTCGACATGTTCCACTCCTTTTTCAAAGAGGACCCCTGGAACGGCACGGTTGGTCGCCGGTACCGGGAGCTTGTTCTGCAGCGGGGCGCGAGCCAGGAGGAGCTGCAGACGCTCAGGGAATTTTTGGGCCGGGATCCGAGCTCGGAGGCGTTTTATCAGGAGTTGGGGCTTCGTTAGGGGCATCTGGCGACGGTGGATGGCATTTTGCAACACTGGAGGAGACGGGGTAGAATAGAGGGTATATCGCAAAACATTTCGCCATGCAGTTTTGGTGTAAAGAGTTTTGGAATTACCTACGACGCACTGTGTCCGTGTCCATAATGTCCATTCTCTTGTCTGGATGCTCTATCCCAACATGATACCTGACCCACGATATCAGGCTGACCTATAGTGTGTTTTCCAAGAAAAAAAAAGGAGCTCAATTTTTTCTCCTTCCCCCCCGCGGCGAACACGATGTCATGTATCGTAAACACTACTGCCACAGCACCGACATAATCTGCACACCAACCGGTACGCAATCAAGACCAGAAAAGATGCTCGGGCAAGTGCATTAGTATCATCTCGGCATTGCGTCATCGTGTCGTTTGCTCCAAAAGCGCATGGTTTTGGTCGTCTTGGTTAAAGCGCGAGGATGAGTAGTGGGATGGCGAGGGGGGCGAAGAGGCGGGTTGCTGCGGCGGTGGCGTGGGGGGCGGGCTGTGCGGTGGAGTTGGACGTTGTGTTTCCGTGGAGATGGGGTGCTTCTTGGATGGACTTGGGGGTTTGTGGTGTTTTGGCGGGCGAGGACGGGGGGGTGGTGCTTTTCGCGGATCGGGGTGGATTGGGGGACGAGGATGGGGGGCGGGAAGGCGGAGATGGGGGCGGCGCGGAGGACTGTGAGGACGGAGGAGCCGGAGCCGAGGACGGCGGAGACGGGGGCGGAGACGGGGGCGACGGGGAGGACGGAGAAGCCGGAGCGGAGGACGGCGGAGACGGGGGCGGAGACGGGGGCGGCGCGGAGGGCTGTGAGGACGGAAAAGCCGGAGCCGAGGACGACGGAGACGGGGGCGGCACGGCGGATTGCGCCGGCGTGTCCATGCTCGCGGTGGGCGTGACGGGGGTGACGGGGGTGACGGGGGTGACGGGGGTGAATGCCGCATCACTGGTCTCGGCCTGCGAGCTGGTCCCCGCCGGCAGCCGGACCGACTGCATCTGCTCCTTGGTCGCGGGTCCGCCAGCCCGTCTGCCGGTGCAGAAATGGAGAAACTGCGCAAAGCGAGCATCGACGTACTCGGCCGGGACCCTGGTGCCGTTGCCCCGGAGGCACGCGACGCAGGCCCCGTAGGCGACGCGGAAGGAGGAGCCTGCGGCGCAGAGCCTGTCGATCTTGCCCACCGACTGCGCGGCCAGGTAGGCGTTGTTGCAGTCATCGTAGCAACCGGCCGGGGCGCGGGCTTTGTGATGCTCGCGTCTCCGGCCGGGCGCTTGGCGCCGCACGAGGGGGGAGTATGGCTTTGCGCCGTAGGACGGGAGGGCCCCGGTCGCGGCCGTGGTGGCGTGCTGCCGGTGCGGCTCGTACCCGAACATGTCGTAGGACAGGCCGAAGGCTCCGGGGGCGAGGTGGAAGTATCCCGGCGACGGCGGGTAGGTATGCGCCTGGCCCGGTTCCCAGGTGGTGTTTGTCAGGGGCGGCGCCGGAAGGCAGTCGGCCTGGCGGCAGAGGAAGTCGTCGGCGGGGGGGCCGGGCCAAAAGTTGCACCAGCCCGGCTTGGGCGGATCGCACACGGAGCCTGGCTTGCAGCCGAATGTGAGGTCCGAGGTTGGGGAGAGCGGTGCCGACGACCCCGTGGGTGGCGGGCAGAGGGTGACGTGGAAGACGGGCGTCGCGGGCGTGGTCTCGGCGGGCTCGGCCGTCAAGGCGGTGGTGACTCGACCGGACTTTGTCACGGTCACCGCGGGCTGTGTGGTTGTCGTCAGCGCGCCCGGGGCCGTCACTGTTTGAGCAGATGACGTTGTCGTTGTCTGTGCCGGCTCGGTCATGACCGGACCAGACTTTGTTCCCGTCACCGCGGGCTCTGTGACTGTCGTCAACGCCCCCGGAGCCGTCGCTGTCCGAGTCAGCGACGCCGTCATGTACGAAACCACCGGGTAGCTGGTCGCCACCACCGACACCATGGTCGTGTAGACGGTCGTGGATCTGGTCGTGTAAACCGTCTCGTCCACAGTCCGCGTCGCGGCACCTTCGCGAATGACCGTCGTGGTGCGAACATACGTAGTCGGCACCCAGATGGTTGTCGACCCGACCACGGTCGCCGTGTCGTGAAGCATCGTCGGCACAGGCACCGTCACCGACAAAGTCTGGGTTTGGACGACCGACTCCGTCTCCGTCATGACCCTGGTGGCCGTCGTCGTCACCCATTCCGTCGCCGTCGTCGTTCGACAGCGGCCGTACGTCCGGCCCCGGAGCTCCTGGATTTCCGCGCCATTTCCCTCGCCGTCCGGAGGAGCAGACCGTCCATGTACGTGGCCGTCGCAGCTGAGAGACGCGGTCCGGAACCCGTTAGCCCACCAGTCCTTCTGCAGCGGAATGGAGACCCGGGTGCGCTCGCTCATTCTGCACCGCCCGGCACTTACCCGACTGTTTTGGTCACCGTGACGGGATACGACTATTTATTTTTATTTTTATTTTTATTTTTATTTTTTTTTCAAGCTCGTCAGTCGTTGTTTGCTTCCGACACCCGTGCTTCTTCCCTCCCCGACGTACCGATGCGTAGGTTCTTGTGGCAGTCGTCGTGACGAATTGCGTTGTATACTCCAGTCTGGTCGCCACATCGTGCTCCGTGGCCGTCACATATTGCTGGCAGCCTATGTCAATACTTGGGAGCCGGCGCCCGGAGCCATCCAAACACTCACTGTCCGGTCCGGAAATATCGTGCAACTGCACGTCTCTGTTAGAATCGCGGGCGCCGTCGACGACCTCGGTCCGGGCAACTTACAAGATGGTGCTCAAGACTGTTCTGATCACGGTGGGACAGCAAACATCACACTCGGGTTTGTAAATCTGGTCCGGGAAGTGCTCCTGATCGATTCTGAGAAGGCCAGGCTGAGTATCCAGAGCGGCAGCCAAAACCAAGGAGCCTGTGAGGATCCTTGCTGAGGACCCGAACCGCATAATTTCTCCCGATCCCCGTTTTTTAGGCTCCGATATTGGTGGTAATAATGTTGGCTGCAAACAGACAAACGAGCGTGGTTACGTATCGAGCGACTGAATGACTCTTTTTGCTTTCTTTTCTTTTCTTTTTTTTTTCTTTTCTTTCTTTTTTTTTCTTTTCTTTTTTTTCTTTTCTTTTTAATACTCGAAAGGGGAAACGGAAAATCGCCAGGTCTCCTCGGGCTAAGAGTAACAAACGAGCGGCCGAAGATGCTTTCAAGACACACAAACGCAGATACCGTCCAGTTTGACCGTGATTGCGGCTAAACCCACCTCTAAAAGAAAGAAGGGTGGCGAGTGTGAGACGCTTCTGCCTTGAAATTACGATATACACATGTGGATATATGGATCATGGTTGCCGGGCAGTAGCGAATCAAGCGGCAATGTGTACGCTGCCGGGAGCTCTCCGTAAATGATAGGTACTTTGATGTTGGCAAGGCTCGGCGCTCGAGAAGCCCGAGGCTCCCCAGGGCGCACGGGACAGACGTTGGAAGCCATGCTTGTACATGTTGACATGTTTTGACCTACATATGTATGTGTGTATGTGTGTATGTGTGTATGTGTGTATGTATGTATGTATGTATGTACATGACCATGGAGAACATGGCGCTGCGAAGATTCGTGCAATGAGCACAGCCAGATGGCACACTTGTTCATCTCACTCCCAGCGGTCGAGAAGATGTTACATGATTGTCCAGGGAATCTGACGACGACAGACGTTCAGCGTCCTTTCCCAGAACGGCGAGTACTGCCTCGTTGAGCAAAGGCGGTACGTCCAGCACGGAGAGACGCCTCGTCGATGAATTCCAGACAAGGTCGATTACTTACTTACATATGAAGCAGAGCAAGGCCTTGCACGGGCCAGCTTATCAACATGCTTCGTGCCATGCAGGGGACGTGGTTTGGTCAACCGTCGTAACCCAGGTATGTGCATGTCTACATGTACATATGTATGTTGTATGCGTGTATGTATGTACGTAGATATGCCCAAACATACTTACCTAGGTACTTACCTACCTACATAAAGTACATGCAAAATATGTAGGCATGAAACGTATGTACATCTGGACGCGAGAGGAGATGGCAAACTGTGGGCCGGGCCGGATCTGTTTCTGTATCATCATGGCCTCAACACGAGGGAAGCCGGAAAACTGTATAGACAAACAAACATTGGCGTCTTCGTCGCCAGCAGCCCGCTGCCCAATACCAACTTCCGACACAAGCAGCGTGTTTCCCATCCCGAGTCATCCTGGCCAAATGTCGACTCCCGAGCCTGAGGCGCTAGGACGAAGACGACATGCAGCGCAGCAAGGCTGGCCTTGTCCCAGGCCAGCACCAAGGGGGCTGCAGGAGACTGCATGTGGCGATGGCGCGGGCGGCTGGCTTGAATGCTTCAAGTGTTGGTGATTGTTGCGCAGCGTGTCCGTCTGTCCGTCTGTCCGTCTGTCCGTCTGTTCGTCTGTCCGTCAAGTCAGGCGCGTCAACTGATCCTTGCCCAAGTGCTCAGACAGACGGACGGACAGATAGCGGGCAGCGGGGTTGGCCGACATGGGTGGCGGTGGGCGGGGTGGGGTCTGGGGCGCTGAGCCGAGGCGGGCATGGCTGCGGCGGCGGGGCAGGCACGTTGGTCCCTGCCTGCCTGCCTCGACATGGAGGCAATCGATCCAGAGGACGCCCCTTCCCTGTCGCCGCCCTTCCCTGTCCACCCCCCGACCTCGTGGCATCCATCTACCTGTGTACACCATTTCCTTCATCGCTACCTTCTCGCACTCCGCCAATACAACAAGTCTTGGACCTCGAGAGCCCCTCCATCTTCCTGTCCGCCTGTCCGCCTGTCCGCCTGTCCGTCTATCCATCCGTCCATCCGGCCATCTGGCCATCTGGCCATCTGCCGCCATCCTGGGGGCCCGAGCCTTGTCCTGCGACGCGTCCAGTCATGGTCCTCCTTGATGTCGCACAAGCCCAACTGCAACCGACGACGTTGGTCTTGACCTTTGCTTATAACCTGTGGACCGATCCATGCACGGTTGGGCCAGCTGTTGGTCTCCATCACCCTCTATCATGGCCTCGGTCAAGCGGCCAAGCAGCCAAGCAGCCAAGCAACAGAGCCGATGGGGACCAGAGAGACCAGAGCGGCCTATTCATGACATGTTATTGTCTCCTCACACCCCGCTTGCTCCACATTTGAGAATACATTCAACATACATGCAACGCGCCATCAGTCCAGTCCATGTTCCAGATGCTGGGTCCTGCCCACTGTCGAAGAAGAAAGGAGAATGCGTGAGCATCCATCCATCTTCAATTCCACGCATTGCACCCAAAGTCAATCTGTCAGTTGGTGCCATGAGCCGTCCTGCGTCCCGACTTGCAACACACGGGAGATGAAGCCACCATCGGGTTGACGTTCGGGACTCATCAGGCCATCCGCCTCCGTTTTGAGATTGTAAGCTGCCTCTGTTTCGCGAACAAAAAGCGTAACGGACAGTGCGGCATTACCTGGGCTGGTCCTTAATATTGGCAATGGGCTGGCTGGACCGGCTCTTGATTCGCAAAAATCTTAAGCGCTGTAGGAGATGCTATTGCCATCTGCCAGTGGATTCGGAGGGGGGAAATCCTGCCCCCTGATTTCTTTTTCTCACTCAGAAGCCGTCTTTCACTGATTTCAAAGTAACATTGATCTTGTGCAGTTGCCCTATCCTTCTCACCAAATCAGTTGCGCCCTCGTCAGTCTTTCTTTTCTTTTCCGTGGTACTCGCCACTGCATTCAAAGACGTTTCGTAAAGGAGTGCCCTCTTGCATGTTTTACAGTCCCCTCCAAATTGTATCTACAATTGTCTGTCCTTGGCCCGAATCTTTGAGGCAGCTCGATACAGCCTGGCCTACGGTTTGTATCGTCACACGTTTAGATCAGCATGCTTGGAGGTGGTTCTGTACCACAATTCCCTTTGAACAAATGAGCTTGAATTCCTTGTCTTGGCTCTTTTCTCTCCACACATTAGAGAAACCCGTCTGCTTCTGCCGCAACAAGGGCGAGAGCAAGGTGGTCCATGTGGTCTTCCTGGACTATCCGGACTCGTGCGAAGCGTCTCGTACAGTTGTTAAACCGATTCGACCACGATCAAGTGGCCACAGATAAATCATGAGGCTTGGAAGCCAACAGATCCTGGCTGCCTGGCTATCTACACTGTCGACAGTCAAGTGTCAGTTCAACAACTGGGAGGATTCACAAGTGAATACCAGCATATGCCATTGGATTCAGCCTAGATGTACGTAACTTTACAGACATGAAGGTTCCACCTCTGGCTGTGTATTGACTGTACGCAAGCCTCATTAGTACGCGACACTGTATACCTCGATGGCGGAAGCATATGGTGGTCTCCTGGCTTCGCCAACGGAACAATTGGGGAACCTGTAAATAATGGTAAGCTTACGTTTAAATCACGACGAACCTCGGATAGTTGCCCAATATTGACTTTGCTCGGCAGGCAACTTCCAAGGCTACATCTTAAGTTACAACCTCTCCGAATCGTTTTCCGCAGACACGAATGTGACCGGAATCATGGTGAAAGATTTGATATCCAAGGCAAGAGGAGGCATCGCCAGTGGCATCAGTACGGAACCGAACTACTATGACGGGGGCATGCTGGCAAACAACGCCGAGTTCTTCCTCTATGGCGGCGCACTCTTTCAAGCCGATGCATTGTACGATGCGCCAAATGGTGACGCGGTACTTGGATATCGGCGGTATGCCTACGGGCCGGAGAAGCCTCTTTGGCAAAAAGGCTTCACTGGCGGTCATCTTGATGGCGGCGTGACTCGATATATTGCTTACGGCGCTGCAGTCAACGCGCCCTCGGAGAACAAAGCGTGGTACTTTTCGGGTCTGACGTCCCCAACACGAGGACCCATCATCCAAAACAGCGGCGAAGCAGCAGTGAAGGCAGCAACCATATCCGACACACTCATAGGCTTGGACATGTCGATACAGCTTGACGAGAAATGGTCCAACACGACATTGCCACAGAAGATACGGGGCAGGTCCAACGCAGAAGTTGTCTGGGTACCAGTTGGTAAGCAAGGCATTCTCGTGGTTCTAGGGGGAGTAGTGTATCCAGAATGGGCAACGAACACCCATAAGTCGGCAAACGAGACGGCCAGCGTATGTTAAACTGTGCATGCCCTCTGCCTCTATGGCGCAGATGCTGACTTGGATGATAAGCAACTTGAAAGTCCAGAATTCACGCGTGTCATAGATATTTACGACGTGGCCACCAAGGAATGGTACCAACAGCCGGCGCAAGGAGGTCCTGGAGCCAGAGCAAGGGGCTGTGCTGTTGTTGCTCCAGCGTCCGATTTTTCAAGCTTCAATGTATACTATTATGGAGGGTTTGACGGAATCCATCCGGCCAAGGATTTTTCCGACCAAGTTTGGATTCTCTCGCTGCCTTCCTTCACTTGGACCTTGATCAACCAAGGAAGGCCAAGACACGCCCGTTCGGGCCACAAATGTTTCATGCCGTATCCCGACCAGATGATTGCATTCGGCGGCTACACTTCTGTTGATGGCAGTTCTCGCGTCTGCCTGGATCCAGGGCCTGTGGTCATCTTCAATCTCACCAGCGGCCAGTGGATGGATTCCTATTCACCATCTCGGTATGCCGATTACGGTGTCCACAGCTCTGTTGTCAAAGTCGTGGGAGGCGATGCTTCCGGGGGCGCAAAGGTCACCAGCCCGCTTCCATCAGGATGGTCTTCGAAAGCCCTAGGAGACATCTTCGACACTCCCTACGACAAAAGCAAACTCACGCACTATTGGCCGTACGCGGCTTCTCCTCCTCCCCCAGTCTCGCCTGCGCCGACGCCAACGCCAGCGCCCACTATCGTCACTTTCGAATCGGGAACCTCACACTCGCTACGCACTTTGCTTCCAGCCATCATTGTACCAGTGATATTCGCGATTGGCCTTGCAGCGGCTCTGTGGTATCTCTGCGTTAGGGGGAAAACAGACGCACCGTTCTCGACGTCTAGTTCTACGACGATGGACAGCAGCAGGAATGTAATAATGTGGCTCAGAGGACACAGAGGATCCAAGCAGCTCACTTTGGCGGAATCCCACGCAATTGCTAGTGAATTGAGCTCTACGGGAGACGCTCATGTGGCCCCTGGAGTGTGTCATGAGATGCCAGATAATCAGGTCTCGGAGCTTTGTGGTATGATGACACGCCCCTTTGTCTCTCTCCACCTGTTCCCTCCTCTGCTTCCCCTCACCACACAATTTTATGCTTCTCATGGTCATTGTGCAAACCTTGCCAGTCGTTGCTGATTATTTTTCTTTCTTTCTTTTTTTTCTGTATACGCAGGTACCTCGTCTCCGGCAGAACTACATGATACGGGTTTTATACCCATCAGCTCAGCAAATCGACAAGGCGGCTTTGCCGGATACGACGTCTTGTATCTTTCCGAAAAACTTCAGCAGGGGGACCGGGCCACGGATCATTCGGGGTCACATCAGAATTCCGGTTTCCCTCCTCTCAACGAGAAGCGCCGGGCAGATTTGCCACCGGCAGAACCGCTGGCTGATTTTTCCACGGCCGTGCAGAGGATAAGCGCGGGAACCAAGGCCCATAGCCGGGACTTTGAGCAAGCCATCCACGAGGAGGCGAATATGAATTCTCCCGTGTCACCTTCAATAGCTACTGAAAGGTTTTATAGTAGCATCTTATCTCCGACCAGTATGGTGAGCCCGCTGCAGGGAACAATGTCAGAAGAAGCAGGGAATGTAGCGGAGGAAAAAGGAGAGAAGAAGGCCGAGGAGAAGGGAGAGGAAAAGTCGGAAGATAAAGCAGAGAACATCCTTTTGCAAGGTAATCATGTGGCCAAAGAGCCGGAAATTAAACAGTGACAAACGGGACGGATGTGATCGTGCAGAAACAAGTGTTTTTTTTTTTTTTTTTTTTTTTAATAAAGGCCTTGTATATATGCCTGTGTGTCTTGAACATTTATTTCATTTTTTTTTTTTTTTTGAAAGACGGAGAAGGAAGGAAGAGCAAAGGGAACGGGTAAAGCTGACAGTCCTCATACTAAGCTCGTCAAAAGACGAAATTGCGCCACAGATGCCCTCCAAGTCCAAGAATGCCATGGTATCGCACAAATGCGCGTCGTCATTTCGTTGCACCTCTACACGTGACTCATCTACACCTCCACAATGTCATCATCCTCGTCAATCTCCCGGACTCTGCTACTCGTTTCCCCGTCCTGGTCCTTGTCGTCCCCGCCTTCCCCTTCTTCATCCCTCATCAACACCTGTACCAGCCGATCACACGCCTCCCTCACGCCCTCGTCGTCGACGCGCAGGTGAGTCTCCCGAATGATGGGATACACCTTGACTCTGCGCAGCAGGTCCCTGCCTTCCCGCGTGGTGGTCAGCAGGGTCAGCGTCTCGACGTGCGTCTGCACGTTGCTCGGATCGGCATCGCGCTGCTTATCCGGCGACAGGAGCTGCAGATCGGGCAGCATCTCCATCGTGTCGTCGACGTCGTACTCCTCGTTGCCCGTGATGGGGAGCAGTATGTACGGCAGGATGTTGATGGCCTCGTCCGACAGGAGCGCCGGGTGGGCGGCTATGTCAAAGGCGACGTTCTTGATGGTGCTCGCGACGCCTTTGCGCCGCACGTCGGATTTGTGCTCGGTGAAGACGCGGATCTTGCTTAGGGGGATGACGCCGTCGTAGGGTTGCTCCGTGAGGAAAAAGGTTCTGATGTCGGGGTGTTTGGATAGATCGGCGAAGACGTAGGCGAGGTAGTCGTAGTCGGCGCTCTTGTTGTATGCGCCGTCTTGGCCCTTGACGAAAAGATCCATCAGTTGGTTTAGGACGGAGGTGTCGGATCCGAGGGCATCGGGCGCGGCTTGTGTGCGGTGTAGAACGCCCTTGAAGCTGTCATCTTTGGATAGGTTGGCGGTGAGCATCGCCAGGAGATTGGCGTTGGGCTCTTTTTGGCTCTGGGAAGGGAGGGAAAAAGAGAGAGAAGAAGCACGCGGTTATTTTGAAATTAGCAGAGGCCAGGTCATAGAGAGGGAGGAGGGCTTTGATGGGGGGGGGGGGGGGGGGGGGATCCAAACTCATGCTCACCACAATGTGATCTAGCACTACGCCGATGAATGCGTCATCGCTGGCCAAGTCCTTCAACACATCGGGGTCTCCGGACAAGTTGATGAGTATCGTCAACACGTGCTCTGCGATTTTCTGGCCGTCTGGTCAGCCCCGCCGGTTTCTTCGTGAGAGTATTCCGATCGTGTGCGGAGCGGATCTCGTCTAGGGCATCTCTTCGGCACCTTACAGGATGGTCGCGGATCAAAAGCTTCAGGTGTTTTATGGGCTTCAGGCTCTCCGTTTTGAAAATGGCTGGCTCGGAAATGGAATATGGGACCAGGTTCTCGGTGGCCGCCAGCCGGATTTGGGGATTGGCATGGGCAATGAAGCCGACGAGCTGAGGAGACACGTCAGAACAAGATTGCATCACACTTTTTTTTTTTTTTTTTTTTTTTTTTTTTTTTTTTTTT
>SRPV01000412.1:0-20245 GCA_018360135.1 Claviceps sorghi | reverse complement strand
AAAACAAAAAAAAAAAACACCATGCTTCAAACCACGACCGGCACGGCGCTGCTGGCGCTCCTCTCAGCATCAGGGCTTGTGCACGGCACCGTCATCAAGCGCTCCCCCGCGATCCCGGAGGGCTTCTCTCACCTCGTCTTCTACGACGACTTCTCTCTAGCTCAAGGAAGCCTTCCCGACCCGGCGAAATGGCAGATCGATCTTGGCACCAAGTATCCCAATGGCCCCAAACACTGGGGCACCGGCGAGATCCAGGTATACACCGACAAGATTCCAAACCTGCACGTCACGGTCCAGCAGACACTCAAGATCACGCCCCTTCGTGACAGCGCAGGCAACTGGACCTCGGCGCGTATCGAGACCAAGGCTGAGTCTGACTTTGCCTGTGCCGAGGGCCAACGCATGCGCGTCGAGTCCAAGATAAAGCTTGGCAGCAACCCGTTACTGTTGTCGCAGGGCATCTGGCCGGCCTTCTGGCTGTTGGGTAGCCGCTACCGCGAACACAATGGAGATTGGCCGAGCGTCGGCGAGATCGACATCATGGAGTCGGTCAACGGACTCAACAGCGTCTGGCACACGGTCCACTGCGGCTCGTACCCCGGCGGTGTCTGCGATGAGCCCAATGGCTACGGAAACGCCAGCTACGCCATCCGCAGGGGCGAGTGGCACACGTTTTCTTTGGAGGTTGACCGCACCGCCCCCGTCGACTCGGGCAAGCAGAGAATCTCCTGGTACATTGACAACCAGGTGCGTTGGTCCATCACCAAGGACGAGCTGAAAGCCTACGGAGACAAGACTTCGGACAAGGACGTTGCTAGGGCCTGGAAGACCCTCACCGGCAACAAGATGATGATCTTGTTGAATGTGGCCGTGGGCGGAGCACTTCCCAACCATTTTGCCAAAACCTTCACCCCTACCAACGACACCATCGGCGGTGATGGCGCGGCCATGGAGGTCGACTATGTGGCTGTCTTTGCGTCGGGCTAGTGACGGGTCGAGTTGAGGGAGTTCGAAGTTATGTCCGGCGTATCGAATAGAAGAGGAGGAAAGGGGACGAGACGGGATTTGCTTCCTTTCTTTCCTTCCCTCTTTTTTTGGGGGTTGGTTTCAGTGGGTTTATATACCACGGCACTTGCTGCCAGACAGTACACAAATGGTAGGAGCGACCGGGTGTGATGCGTCAGCGTCACTTGACCCTCCCTGTCCAGCCACCAATCATACCAGGCATTCTCTGATTCTCCGCTGTCCGCATCTCTCCAGTACCTGGTCAGTCTTGGCGGTTACCATGTTTTCGCTTCTTTATTTTAGTTTTGCCCCAGAAGGCCTCGGCCCCAAATTCGATACTTTGTCTAAGCACAGTTCCAGAGACAATTGATTCTATGCCAACCATTTCGGCTCCATTGCATGTATTATTCGGTTGTCCTCGCTTATGAAATGCTGCGTGATCGAGAAAGCAGGTACAAATAGCGAAAATAAAAAACGTGATATAAAGAGCGTAAAAATGGTGCCGAAGACCAGTATATGCATATGGCGCAATATATGTACATGTGCGTTGCTTGATCCATTTTCCATCCGTCAGCCATCGTTTCCACGCTCGCAAGATGGCCCAGTTCCTGTCTGCCATTCGTCGGTACGAGGTTGACACGCCGAAGAGGAATCCGGAGCCGGGCATCGCCGTTCGCATCGGACCAGAACGACGCGGTAGCTCCATTCCCTTGGTGGTGAGAAGCCCAGCAATGCATGCCGTGAGCAATAGGCGGCTTAATCTCACGTGGAACGCTGAAAGGCCTTTGACTAATAACATGGTTCCAGCCAGATGCAGCGCCAGGCTGCAGAAGAAGAAGCAGAAGCAGAAGCAAATGAATGCCAACGATGCAAATGAGGCAAAATCAACAGGAAAAGCAATGAAAAGCAACAATAAAACCCCAAGCTTAAGCTTGATGCAACCGGCTTATTGTAGGCTCCGTCTGACTCCCAAACGGGAGTCACAACAGACACGCCATGCCATTTTATGCCAGGGACAAGTGAAAAGTACCCCTACTCGGTGGGACAGTACACGGAGATGGCTGGTCTGGTGACTGGAAGCAAAGTCAACGCTGTTGAGTCGTTCTAATCAGTCTCCTCCTCCTAGTAGGTCAGGCGAACCAGGAGAATCAGACACTAGGTACCTACTTAGGTAGTGTAATACATTGTATGTAGGTACATGGATAGGCGCGCAAGGTACTCTAGTAGTAGGTACCAAGCTATCAGGCGAACAGAGACCACAGAGCATCGCCAAACCGTGGTGCGTAACATTTTTTTCTTCTTTTCTTTCTTCTTTTCTTCTTTCTTCTTTCCTCTTTCCTCTTTCCTCTTTTCTTTTTTCTTTTTTCCTTTTCCCCTTTTCTTTCGGTCGGTTGCAAAGAAAACAGTAGTCGAGCATGCCTTGCCCAGCGCTAGCGAGTTGCCTTGCAAAAAAAAAAACCAACGCTTGCAGCACTACCGACAACATTGCAAACCAAAATACTTGAAACGGCCCAGGTGGGGTGCCTCGTACAAGTCCTTAATATCACGGGTCCTTTGATATATCCGCCGCCCGCAAACCGGAGCTGGAAACTTCTCTCATGCATCATGCACTGTTTGAACGCCAACGAGGGACCATGTTTTCTGTGTGCCAGAGTGATGATCAGATCAGACGAGACAATCCTCGCGGCATTCTTCCATCCGATGTCGTATCCCTGACGCCTCGGCTGTGTAGTTCCATCCAGGGTGATAATTGCATGAAATGTGCCGTTACTTCCGCTGCGGACAAACGTTTGGCATAACGAGTGTCTCTATTCAGCACCCTCATTGTTGGGAGCTGTCGGCGACGCTGGCCGCGCGCCGGGTGAAGAATTGGGCGCATTCCGTGGCTTGTTCTTTTGAAGCAACTGCTTGGAGGCGTAATTGGCTGGCATATTCATAGCGACGGTCGCTTTTGCATCTCGAAAAAGATCAAAGCACTCGCCAAGGACTTGTGCTGCACTTTGGCCCGCTGGTGCAATGCTAGAATCTAGGATCTCTTTGATGTGGTCCTCAATCTCTTCAAACTCCGCCATATCATTCCAATATCGATCTGGTATACCGCTGTTATGTAACAATGCAAGCAGTCCGGCAATGACCGTATTTACGGCCCCTAGGATGGTGATGGGTTTCCCATCTTCCAAAGACATGGATCCAAGCGCTGTGAGGGCTGCACCAAGCAGGATTTGGGACACCATGAGGCCCCATCGGATAAAAGTGGTCAAATGCCATAGGTAAAAATAATTGTACTTGTGAGAAACGACGTCCCGGTAGAGTCCTTGGGGCATGCCCACGGGTGGCCACAACTAATGACTTGGATGACAAGGTGTGTGACTTTCGCCATCTTTCACCCCACCAAGACCATTTGCAACACTCGACCATTCAGCCGACGAAAGAAATCTATGGGAAATGACGCTGCGATGGCCGTGCGATCCATGGCTTGACGGAAGCGTAGCGTCCGCGTTTGGGGCCGGCGTGTTAGATTCAGGCATTTTCTCCCCGTATCAGTTGACCCTCCGGTGACGTTCGTTGTTTTTGACCAATGGAGAGGAGGAGCCCAGCGTAAGGAAAGGAGGCTCTCTTGACGTCTTGATTGTAACGAAGGTGATGAAGGAATGTAGAGTAATAATTTTATAGGATGCGAGCTTGTCAAGGAAGGTTGATGGAGCTGCAGAGTTCAGTAAGAGCGGCGACCGAGGAACTCAAGACATGTAGAAAGGAGGGGAAGATCCCAGTCAAGTGTTCGCTGTGCTGGAATGATGGATGAATCAACTCTATTCGAGAAGCAAGGGGAAGCTCTTTCCCTTCGTGGCGCGAAAGCACTCCTGCCTCTGTCTCTGCCACAAGTGCCTTCTGGTACTTTGTACATGCATACAACGTCTCGTGTGAACGACCAGTCACAGTGCTTCCACCCACCACATCCATGGCTTCGCTGGGGCAGGAGCTTCCTTCCAAGTGGATTGGGTGGCCAGGGTGTCACACACGTGACCCACCATATGTATTGTAGTCAGTCCCCACTAGATAGGTGTATGCTCATTATCTTTCCCTCCTTCATCCACCTTGACAATTGGTAGCAATTGTACGTTGCTTATGCAACAACCAGAAAACCAGAACTAGAATATACTTATCTTTATTAAAATTTTGTTTCCCTGATATTTAGCAATTGCCTTTCCCTATCTATTGATTAATGTCTCTGCGGACGCTAACAAAAAGTTAAATTTTAGTAGCATAACAATTGTACCGATTTTTATAAGCTATTGAATTATAGTAGACTACAGAGGAATAGCAATAGTTTATTTATTACGTTGCCTTTAACTACGAACCTTATCTATATAGGGCTAATTAGTGGGATTTCCTAGTTAAGTGGCTGGAATAGCGACGAGCTTTTTAAAGAGTATTAACAAATTAGGAGAATTCGACATGGGATTTCAAGCTAAATTACACTGCGCTAGAATCGACCACACTAGAGGCCTTGCCACCGGAGACTCAATCACGGCAAATTGCTCCAGTTGACGACAACGACGATATTTAACGCCTTACAACACAATAGGCACCCCCAGTCAATAGACAACTTTTTCCTTGCACTCAGGCCAGCACCTTAACAAATCTGCAAAATCCGTTAGGGGCATTGTTAAGCTAGTTTTTAGAATTGCTTGTGGTAGGAACAACAGAACCGCAAGTGTCGCTTCTATAAGTGTTGCTTCTATAGGTTTTGCTTCTACAATTAGCAGGAGCGGAACCAGAGTTAGGAAGGAGTAAGGAACTAGGTCTAGCTTTAAGAGTTAGCAACTCCCTACTATTTCTACTGTTGTTACTAATTGTGTTCCCTAAATCACTAGAATTGCTAGTATCTCTAGTTTTATAACATTTACTATAATTGCTGTAATCTTTGTCTATATACTTGTCTTAAATAAGTTAGCAACCCAGCAACGGCGTGGATAATATAGATACCTTAGAAGATCGCCAATAATAACCGGCACAACCAGCACCTTAGCCAGATGTGTTATATGTTCTGCGGGTTATAGCAGATATAATGCATATATAGAGGCAGACCTAAGAGACTATTATACGTATATTAGACTAATAAAGGGTTACGCCTAAATTAACCTCTTGCTCTCTAGCACTAACATTTATTATATAGGCTCCTTTAAAGGCTTTAAATATTAGATTTTTTAATCCTAGCGTAGAAGATACTAAGGGATAGGGTATTGTTGTAGAGGCTAAGTCTATTATAACAATTTATAAATATGTGCTAGTATTTACTTAGTGTTTATAGGATATAGTAGAAGCTTAATTAGAGAAAGCTATTAAAGAAGTCTAGATTTTATATCTTTAGGGATAGGTATTAAATTAGTATAGTTAACTGCTAATAGATTCTTAATGCTAATTGCTTTATAAAGCTACGCTTAAGACAATTTGTATATAGCTAGTAGAAAGATTTAAAGAGCCTTAAGAAGCTGCACTTTCTTGCATTAAAGCAGCTTAGTATACCTTATAGAAGTATTATATTAGAGAGGATTTAACTAATTTTATCTATAATATGTTAAGGGATGCTAGAGCATGTTCTTAGGACGAAGTTACCTAATTAAGGATAGTATATTAAGCGTTTAATCTGTATATTTAGTCTATTATTCCACTACCTACGTCTAATATAACTATTAATGCCTATTTAGTCTAAATTAAAGACTAGGAATCTATTATCTTAGCAATAGCGAAGGAGAGATATAAGCAGGCGGTTAACTAACAGTATTGTAATATAATATAAGGTATACAGTTGCAGGGACCATAACTATAGTTATAGTGCGGTTAGTTTATAATAGGTTGTTATAATATATTTAGATATAGTAGGTAATAGGTATATAATTTATATAGATAACAGCAGTATATAGGTGCGAACAATGCTATAGGCACTTCTGCGTACTAGAATTAACAACAGCTGTATGCGAATAATGCTATAGGCACTTTTATGTACTAGAATTGCATTAGTAGGAGTGGTTGTAAATAGGTTTAACCTTAGCAAGTGAAACTATACTTATAATTTACGCAGCAGCAGACTCTATATATAAACAGGTCTACACTATTTAGCGCTGTTAAAACGCTAGCAGTGACAGCAGTTACTTAGCTATAGTAGGCATATATTATTAAAAATCCTACAGAAGTGGCGCAATAGGAATAGCAATCCTAGCAACCGCAACTTAAAAATAAGGTTTAATTGGCTTAAATTGCTGATATACAGCTAAGTGAGGACGTACAGGTAGATCCAGATGTAGGTCTGTAGTTTTACCCAGAGGCAGAGTGGCAATAGGATTATAGCGATAATTAGGGCGGCGTTCTATATAACGGTACCCAAACGGACGCGGTACAGTTCGTAGGTATGCACCAGACAATGGTCAAAAGTTGTTAAATTTATGCCTAAGAATTTGCTTCTAATAATGTATTGTTTAAACATTTGGAGAAAATCCACAGAATGCCTAGATAGGCCTAGATAGCTAAAAATAATATTTTAGACTCTTATTTAGTGTTGCGGCGACAATATAATAGTATAGCGTTTTAAGCGCAGTTAATAGAGCTAATAGTGGTTAAGTTAGGGGCATTCCCTACTTAGATGGAGTTATTAGCGCCTTAATAGGACACTAGTCGTTTGTTGCTAGTTTTCTAATCGACAGTTGATCCTTAGAGAGATACAGGCGTTGGATATGCATTTTATATATAGACTTACCTTTATTTTTAGATTTATCTAAATATAGATAAACTAGATCTTTAATTTAATATTTATTGTAATATAGGGTATGCAGTTACTTTAGTAAATAAGAAATAGGTTGCAAAGTGTTACCTAGAATTGGAAATTTGTATATAGGCAGAACTAATTTGTGTTAAAGGTATTAGCGCTAAAATATTTTCTATAGCTAAATACATTTTGTTACTATTTAATTTTATTAGGTGTGTAAAAGATAGCACTCTAGCAGTTGTAGCATTTACTAGAGAAGTGGTATTAGTATAATCCCTTAGGGTATGTATGCTTTTAGGCACTAATTGCTTTATACTAGAGAAAATAGATATTATAATTAGCAAAGGACGAATAGTAATGGGAACCTATAATGGCGTTACTATTCCTATAGTAGCGTAGTATATAAAGTAGAAGATTAATATATTAGTGAAAGCGTAGGATACTATTATAGTTGTACTAGGGCAGACGGCTATAATTCTAGTTGTGTATAAACTAGCAAAATATAAATAGGTACTGTTTAAACCTAGTAAATTGCTACGTTTAGGCATTTATGCTGTAGTTGCAAACAGTTTAACAAAAAATATTATTGTTTATAATGTAAGTAACAAACTAGCAGTAATCTAACGTAACTAAGAAATAGGACAATTTAAATCTATAGATCTAACGGCAAAAGCTTGTGTAATTAACGTTATATAAGCCCTAGAGGCAGCAGAGCTAGCTTTAGTTATAGAAGATTATAATAAGAGGTATCTTATAATACTAAAGTAAATTTTGTGGGAATTAGATACCTTAGTGTACTATAATATAAAAGCAAACTTTTATAATTTTAAGAATCTAATAAAATATTAGAAAATAGAGGATCTATTAGACAAATTTAAAGCGCTGTTTAAGGATAAAGGTTTTGTAAAAGTGCTAATTGATAAGTATATAAGAATCTAGATAAAGCTAGGTTAGTAAGATATAGTTCTAAAGAAATGTTGTGTGTATCCTGTTGGACTAAACGACTGTAAAGTTATTAAATAGATAATAGCTAAGTTGGCGACTGCTAGAAAAGTATATTATATAATAAAGCAGGTTCCTTTTGCATTTCTAGTATTTGTTATGTAGACTGAATAAGGCGCTACCTATAAAGGTTGAATAGTTGTAGACATTAGAGGTCTTAATGCTATGTTATTGTTAGACGCATACTTAATGCATAGATAGGACGAAATAATTAAGAAAATAGCAAATGTGATATATATTATAGTAATAGATGCTATATTGTTTTACTACTAATGGCTAGTACACCTGGACTTATATTAGGCGTTAACAGTTATTATATATAATAGGCAGTACACGTTTAATGTCCTAATTATAGGATATAAAGGCTTAAATATGTATATATAGTGTTGTATAGATAACTTGTTAAGACACACAAAGGGTTCTGTATATTATAATAATATTGTTATTGCGTTAAATAGCTTTAATTAATATATAGCGGATTTATAACTAGTGTTTTAGTGACTCTTAAATGCGAATGTGTCTATTAGTGTAGTAAAGATATTTATAGCTTATCCTAAAGCTAAAGTGTTGGGTAAAATAGTAGATATACTAGGAATATTTATACTAGCAGAAAAATTAATAGTAATACGTTAATTAGAATTCCTAAAGACTCTTAAAGTGTTAGAATATTTGCTAGGATTTACTAGAGTATTACGCTACTTTATCTTAAGATATGTATTAATTATTAAGCTATTATAAGACTAAAAAACTAACTTACTGTGTGTGCACTAAGTTATAAAGAAAGATAGGCTTAGTAATAATAATAAGCTGGAAACGAAGAACATAAAAAAGCAGTTAAAACCAGCCTACTATAATTAGGTAAAAGCTATAGGTATATTATTACCTATAGTAAAAGAAGTTAATATATTTATTAAACTTAAAAAAGCCTTAACAAAGTATATAACACTAATATTATTCTTGCCTAAGAGATATCTCTTTATTAATTTTAATATATTAGGAAAAGGTATTAGTGTTATAGTGTACTATATCTATAATAATGCAATTCTAAAAATAGCACTTACTTTAGATAATATAAAGTATCCTTTATAAATAGCAATCCAGCCTATAGCCTTTCTCTTATATATATTATCTACTATAGAAAAGCAGTATTAGTTAACTAAATTAGAAATATGTAGGTATGTATAGATGTTAAGAAAATTATAATAGTGGATAGAGGCGACTTAGCGTCCACCTATTATATGCTTTATAGATCATTATTTAATTATTAATATAGTAAGGCACCTAAATATTGTAAATACAATAAGCAGACATGCTATTAATAAAAAGCTTATCTAAGCTATAGAATATATTAGTTAGTTTAATGTTAAGCTAGTGTATTAAGCAGGGAAGGAGCATTTAATACCTAATATATTAAATAAACTAAAGACTATAGTAGCTATATATAACGAAAATGCACTAGGTTAGCTGGAAAATTTACTAGATAATCGTTTAGAACTGTGGGAGGAAATGCTAGTTTTATATATGGAGCAGAATCTAGTATTAGCTCTAATTCTAATTAGCATAATTCTAATTGTAGAAAGACTAATAGTATTGTTATTTAGTATCTTACCTAAGTATAAATAGGCTATATAAAGGGGTTACAAAACCAATCCTAATTAGCTATATGTAATAATAGTGCTGGACAGAAATGTAAGATTAGCGCTATAAAATTAAGCAACATTACTATTCTTTTAGGAGGACGAACTTCTTTAGAAGACAACCCTAGGATTTCTGCTACGATTATGTATACTATAGGACGCAGTGTAAGAGCTGTTTAATTCTATATATAATAGCAATTACATAGGTTATTAGAAACTAAGTGATATTGTTTAATAATTCTGTATCTATTAAGGATTAAAGAAACTATAGGAATACTTATATTTATACCTACACTACTAAATTTATAAACTACGGCGGCATCTATGACATAGTAATTTGCAACCTTTGTTAGCACTACTAGCACTATATTATACTATCTTAATTAACTTTTTACTGTTATTGCCGAAATTAGTAGAGGGAAATAACGCTATATTGGTTGTAATAGATAAGTTTACTAAATAAGTAATGCTCGAGCCTTGTATTGACAATATCACCGCTGTAAATTGTGCTAAATTGCTTTATAATTAATTGTTAATGGCAAACTAGGGATTACTAAAAATAGTTATTAGTAACAGGGATTGTTAATTTTTGGCAGCTATTTAGAAGATATTTTAGGAACTAATAGGTATAAGAATGTTGTATTCTATAGTATATCACCCTTAGACAGACAGATAAACAGAGAGAACGATATAAATAATTAAATTAGCTATCTAAATATATATTGCTAAATTAGATAATGTGTGAATATAGCAACGTACCTTGCTACAACTATAATTTAAATTTAATAATACACAGTTACAGACTATAGGGAGGTTACCTAACCAGCTGGTTTTGGGCTTTTCCCCTAATAATATAGTATTACTATTATTTCTAGAGCAGCCGGAGGTGTTATAAAAGCTGCTAGAACGATTATAGGCGTATAATGCAATATCTTTAGTAGCTATTTAGATAAAATAGTATTATAATACACAGCACGCAATAAGATTTTTTAATATTAGAGATAAAGTCTTAATTTAATTGAACGATTACGCATACACTATTCTACAATCAATTAGCGCAAAATACAGACCTAAATTTGCAAGACCATTTATTGTTTTGCAAAGAATTAGAAGGTCTACGTATAAATTACAGTTGCTAGATGCATAGAGAATTCACCTAGTAATTTCTGTTAATTATTTAGAACCGTTTATATTTAATAAGTACAACAGACTATAGCATTAAACAGCGCTAGTGTGGGTAATAGATTAAGAAGTCGATGTAGTGTTGTTTAGTAAGATAGAAAACAAAGTAGCTAAATATTTAGTGAAATTTAAAAATTTGCCACTATTATATAATTAATAGTTGCCGTTAGTAAGCATCCTAAAATTGCGAAACGGTGAACAGTCGGTTAAGGCTTAGAAGCGAGCTTACACTCATTAACAGCTGCCAAACTAATGCGTGACGCGTTCACTTATGTTTTCACGCATAAGATTATTCCGTTTGTGATTTTTTCTTTTCCTTTCTCTATCACTTTAACTTCGTTTTTATTACAATAGCGTCTCTAAAATTCGTCTTTCTCTAAATAATTACAGCAATACAGCACTATAACAGAACTTTAGCACGACTAAGAATGGGAGGCCAAATGTGTAGCATATCTGCATAAGCATCTAGTATAGGAGGAATTGCTATCCTACGTTTTTGCTTTTATAGCTTAGCAAATTGTACCACGTCTAAGCGAATAAATAAAGGATTTAATATTGTTACTAGAGTTTCTTAATAGAAATCTATATTTTACGCTATTATTATTCTAGCTAAGCAATACAGTTATAATTAAAAAACTACTAAACTTAGCTAATAATAATATAAATATATTGGGGTAAATTATTCTGGCTTAGTGTATTTGGGGCTGACTGCAGTTAGTTGGCGTGGCATAATATAAAGCAGCGGTTAAAAAATAGCAATAGGAATTAAGCGTCTTAGATAATATTATATATATTGGTTTTCTTAAGTAACTAAAAAGCGCTAAGTTAATAATAAAAATTAAAAAGCTTAAGAAGTTAGAGAAGAAACGAAATAAAAAGCTGACACAACGACCGCCGCTGCTAATAAGGTTTACACTAATTAATACACCGGACATATTGCTACTATTATTAATATTATTTAATCTAAGTGTGGATTAAAGATAATAAAGGAAGCGTAAGCTAGAGTTAGATAAGGTGCTAAAATTATAGGTAGTAATTAAGAGCCTAGATACTAAAATAGCAAAAATTGCAGATATAATAGAGCAATAAACGCAGCTGTTATAAGATATAGTAAATGTAACGCTAACTATAGAAAATGTTAATATAATAAATACACAATTGCGACAAATCACAATTATGATATTGCGAGTGGCAAACATTAATACAAATCTCGCACAATTGACAGCTCACATTGTTAGGCAGGCAAGAGAGCCGGCCAATATTCCGATTCTATAAATGGAAGTGGATTTTATTAACCAATGTCACTATCAACAGTCAGAGTCATGATAAGGGCATCATGTTTTCGTTAGGGGCAGATGTCACACACGTGACCCACCATATGTATTGTAGTCAGTCCCCACTAGATAGGTGTATGCTCATCATCTTTCCCTCCTTCATCCACCTTGACACAGGGCCTGGCGGCTCATATGCGCCTGGCCCTTCACCGCCTGGCCCAGACGACGGCAGAAAGTCAAAAACTTTGGCCTGCATTGTTCACGATGGCTTCACCCAAAACGCTTCTCCTGCTCGCGACGTCTGGCAGCTCCAGCCCCACCTGGTCTCGACCGCGATTTTCGGCCTTGTGTATTGATATCTGGCACCAGGCTCGCGATCACTCAACTGCGACCCCTTCCCTAGCTGCCTCGTGCATCCGAGCCCGGACAAGTCGTGCGAAAATGGAGGAGCAGTTTCTTTCCGCTCAAACGATAGAGCGTGGCGGCAAACAATTTCGCACCATTACCGAGGGCAAGGCCACGATTCTCGTTCCTCAAGATGCCAAGGTTGAAAAAGATGCCTCGGAGGACCAGCAGGTTTTCTACAATCCGATTCAGCAATATAATCGGGATCTGTCGACCCTAGCCGTGAAGGTATACGGGGAGATGCTTTTGGAAAGAAGGCTGGAGAATTTTAAGATGAAAAATTCGAAACAAAACGCAAAACAGGGCAAGAAGAGGAAGCGAGACGAAGCCGAACAAAACTCCGACTCCAAGGGCAACGACTCCACGGAGAAGCAAGCTGCGGCGGCGCAAGCCCGTCGACAAGGAGAAAAGGGGGGGAAAGAAGAAGAAGAAGAGCAAGAGGATGAAAAAGAAGAAGGCGAAAATGGCCACGTATACAAGCCTGCATTTAAAATTCTTGATGCTCTATCTGCGTCTGGTTTACGTGCCTTGAGATATGCCCTGGAGATACCCTTTGTCACTTCGGTCACCGCCAATGACCTGTCGCCTTCCGCCACGGAATCCATCAAGCAAAACGCGCATCACAATGGCGTTACAGATAAGCTCAAGGCTACCAATGATGATGCACTGGCTCTCATGTATCGTGCAATCGCTGCCGGCTTGTCTAAACGGGACAAACGTGGGAATCCGAGCAAGGCTCACAAGTTCGACGTCATTGATCTGGATCCATATGGTACGGCAGCACCCTTCTTTGACGCTGCCGTTCAAGCTGTGAGGGACGATGGTGGCTTGCTCGTCATCACCTGCACAGATAGTGCTGTTTGGGCCGGCCATAGTTATTGCGAAAAGACATTCGCCCTGTATGGCGGAGTTCCTGTCAAGGGAATGCATTCCCATGAAGTCGCTCTTCGCCTGATCCTGAATGCTGTCGCCACCTCCGGAGCTAGATATGGGCTGGCCACCGAGCCTATTCTGTCACTGTCCATCGATTTTTACACCAAACTCTTCATCAAAGTCACTCGATCGCCATCCGCGGTCAAATTCCTGGGGGCCAAGACCATGCTGGTGTATAGTTGTGATGCCGGCTGTGGTGCATGGGAAACACAACCAATCCTGAAGAGCCGGCCGTTTCCCAACAAGAAGGGCAACGGGTCTTTCTATAAGCACACCATGGCACAGGGACCCAGCGCAGACCGCTTTTGCCAGCACTGCGGCTTCAAAATGCATGTGACCGGGCCCATGTATGGCGGTCGGATACACTCGCAGGACTTTATTCATCGTCTCCTGGATGAAATTCCCAAGTCCTCGCCCGAGGTTTATAAGACGCTGCCTAGATTGGAAGGCATGCTGCGAACGGCCCTCGAGGAATACATTCCAGGCCCAGAATTGCCAAGCGATGTTGATCCCAAGGATGCCGAGGCAGCAGTGGTTGACCATACGCCCTTTTTCTTCATCCCTGGAAAGGCCGCTAGCATTCTCTCTTGCGCCACGCCCACGGACGACATGTTCCGAGGCGCTCTCGTGCATCTAGGATACCAGGTTGGCAGGAGTCACTGTCGTCCCGGCAGCATAAAGACGGATGCGCCATGGTCGACGATCTGGTGGATCTTGACGGAATGGATCAAGCAAAAGTCACCAGTCAAGGTGTCCAAATTTAAAGAATCCATGGCCGCTTGGAAGATTCTTCATCGCGCCGGGATCGTTGGACAGGAGGGAAAGCCAGCCGATGACGCGACACGAGATGGTATCGCAACGGCCGTCGGCGGCAGCGGCGGCGGAGGCGCAGACGTAAACATGTCAGGGGCCGACGACGAGAAGCAGAGGACAGAAGGCGCCGCCCCGGCACAAGATGGGCCAGAGGCAAAGGAAGACGCCGCCAGGGAGTCTCTTGACGAGGAAGAGCTGCGGAAGACGCTCGTCTTTGACGATGCACTCGTGCAGCTCGGCAGACAGAGAGGTACTCGATATGTGAGGTACCAGGTCAACCCGCACAAATACTGGGGCCCGATGACGCGAGCCAAGGGCTGATGATTCTGCGGCCGTGGCCAGTCGTCTTGCTGACGACCCGGACGGACCGACTCCCGGAGACTTGTCGACGACATGGAGACCGGACTGGACTCATAATACATGGCCCCACTCGCCAGAGTCGAATGCGTGCTTGGATCACCAGCCGACGTGGCCATGTGATGCTTGAACGAATTTTTGCGACTCAACAAAATACAAATGCCTGCTTTGAACACGGCCTTCATCACCACAGACCACACACTGCGCCTCTCTTGCTCTTTAATTTGACTTGTTCCGTGTCTTTGTAGCCATCCCATTCCCCAAAAAGAAAGACGACGACGAAAGAAAGACGACGAAAGAAAGACGACGAAAGAAAAGGAGAAGGAAAAAGATGGCGCCTGTCGCGAGGTCCCCTCCTCCCCGCGCCGCAAGTGCAAGAATCGAAAATGTCCAGCTCCAAGACGACAATCTCACATGGACACGTGTGCACGATCAGCAGGCCGGTCACGCAACCATTGGCCAGCTGATCTTTGTGATAAAACCAACTCAGCAACCATCACCATCACCATCACCATCACCATCATCGTCCCCGTTGGCGCCACACGCAAACCCATTCACCATCTGCTGCCTCAAAGAAGACCCAGCCCGCGCCCCCTTCTTCTCACTCCATCTCCTCACCGTCGCCGATGCTGTCATACCCGATGAGCTTTTTCTCCATGTGCCACTCCTCCGCTCCGGCGGTCTGCCAAGCCATCTGCAAACCACGCCGGATAATAAAGTCGACGTGGTCCTGTCTACGAAGTCAGGCACGGGACGGGCCCAGTTCTTCTGGACGCATGTCGTTCGACCTCTCCTCCTCTATCTCCTCCTCCTCTCCCTTCCCCACGGCGACGCTTCTCACACGACGGCGACAGAGCAACAAGAAGAACCGTGGAGTGTACTCACCACCGAAGATGAGCAGACTGTGCGCCGTTACGCCGAAAACCTCCACAGGCAGAGCAGCCACCGCAGGACCATTGTCTTGGTCAGTGGCGACGGCGGCATCGTCGATCTGCTCAACGGTCGCGGGACCAGCACCCGGCCTCCACCGCCGCATCTCCTCGCCCTCCTCCCTCTCGGCACGGCAAATGCCCTCTTCCACTCCCTCCACAAACCACTCGATACAGGTTCCGGCCCATCGTCGCTAGTCCTCGCTCTCCGCACCTTGTTTCTCGGTACCCCTCGCAAATTACCCATGTTCAGGGCCCTCTTCACTCCTGGCTCGCATATTGTCTCTTACACATCCGACACAGACAAGAAGAAGAACGACAGCCTCGTCGACAACAACAACCGCGACGACGACGACGACACCGCCGCAACCCTCACCCGCCACGACACAGCCGTGTCCGTCCTCTACGGCGCCATAGTGGCCAGCTACGCCCTCCACGCAAGCGTCGTCCACGAAAGCGACACACCAGAGTACCGCATCCACGGCAGCACGCGCTTCAGCATGGTCGCCCAGCGCCTCCTCCAAGAACCACACCCGTACCAAGCAACCCTCGAGGTCCAATCCGTCAGCCCGGCGTCTCCATCTCCCCCTCGCCACTACCGACGCGTGGGCCACACCACGCACGGCTACATCCTCGTCTCCATGGTCAGCAACCTAGAAAGAACATTCACCATCTCCCCGGCCACCAAACCCCTCGACGGAACTCTGCACCTCGTTCATTTCGGCGCCGTGGACCAGCAAAAGATCATGCAGGCCATGACGGCGGCCTACCGCGACGGAGAGCACACGGTCCTGGCGTGGGAGAATGGCCATAAGGTGCTGTATGAGGAGGTGGCGGCCGTCAGGGTAACGACGCAGGAAGAGGATCCGCGGTGGAGGAAATTCTGTGTGGACGGGACTATTGTCGAGGTGGAAAGGGGTGGGGGCATGGTTGTCGAGCGTGTGGACGAGGCCATCTTTTCGGTCTTGGTAGACGAGAAGGTGGGCGGATGAGGCGGATGAGACGGGGGGGTTTTATGAGCCACGGCGTGCTCTTTTGCACGGTTTGTGGCGCAGGGTGTTTATTTTTGCCTTCCTTTCGCTTCATCTTGTTTCTGGCCTGGTAGCGTTCAATTACATCTCCATCAGGCCGTTTCTCGGAATCGACACCATGCAGCGTGACATGACATTGGGGAGGGAATATACCACGAACAGAGGAATAGATGTCTCCTCTTTGCATTGAAAACGTTTCCACGACTACAACGAGTCGTCTTTCCTGCTAGTACACATAACTAAGAGCCGGCACTTAGAGCCCCCAATAATTTACCAACTCTTTTTTGCATCAAAGCCTCAAATTCTTCTACGCCGTGCTCCAACCTGATCATCCGACCGCCCTTCAGCCAGTACACGAGTCTCCTTCGCGGTGTCTCGCCGTCTTCGCGACTCTCCTCTCCATCACCATTGTCATCGCCGTCATCATCGAGATTTCCCTCCACGACTCCGCGCATGAACCACCGGTCATGGCTCACCAGCACCACCGCCCCTTCCCATCTGCTCAGGGCAACCCTGAGTGCAGTTACCATCTCATAATCAAGATGAGTGGTGACTTCATCAAGAATCAGACAATGAGGGCGGCGCCAGAGCAAGCGCGCGAGTTCGCAACGGACCAGCTGACCTCCCGAGAGCTTGCTCACGGGGATATCGGAGGCCATGCGGCCAGGAAGACCAAGCTCGCCTAGAAGACCGCGAATATCACCTTCGTTCAATTCGTCCTGGACCTCGCGGGTGAGGAGGCCGAGGGCAGTGAGCCCAGGCTCTTCCTTGCCGATGGATTGAAGGGCCTCGACCGCGTGCTGCGAGTAGTAGCCTAGCTGGAGGCGTGGATGGGTGGCGACAGTTCCTTTGGTCGGACCGATCTCTTCAACGAGCATCTTGAGCAAGGTAGATTTACCGGCGCCGTTTAGACCGAGAATGCCAACACGGTCACCCATACCCACAGTGAGGTTGATGTCGTCAACTGCCGGAGGTAGCTTTGGGTTGTAGCAGAATGATGCACCTTCGAGAGAAAGCAGAGATCCCGTGAAGCGCAGATGAGGTGGCTCGGGGAGCGTGATGAAGACTGGCCTCTCTTCGGAGGGGACGTCAATTTCCTCTCGAGAAGTGAGATGATAGCCGACAAGATCAGCGTTGAGCTTAAATCGGTGTCCTTTCGCGTTCACCTGCATGCCCATTCGATCGTCAAGCTTTTTTCGACGAGACTTTGCCTGACGAATCTTGTTAGTGTCATCCTTCGCCTTGCCAGCCTTAATGTTCTGCACAATAGACTTCTCTATGTGTGCTCGCTGCTTGTCCTGGGCCGCCTTTATCTTTGTGAGCCAGAGCTTGCGCTCGGTCTGAGAAGCCTCGTATGTCGGAAGGTCGCCGTGAAAGTAGGAAAGCTGCTTGTCTTTGATAATCATTAAATCGGTACAGAGTGAGATGAAGTCTCGGTCATGAGAGACAATGACAACAGTGGGCGGTTTGTCTCCTTGCGCGACGTATTGCAGGTATCGCTGGAGCCAAATAATGCCCAGCAAGTCGAGAAAATTGGTCGGCTCGTCAAGAATGAGAATATCAGCGTCTTGTAAGAGAGTCGTGGCGAGCGCAGCGCGCATATGCCAACCTCCTGACATGCTGGTAATGGGTTGTTCCATGCGGTCTTGGCTGAAACCGAGACCTCCGAGGATAGATTTGGCTCTGGTGTCAATCTGCGAAAGACGACTCGGCTCGATTTGAAACTGTAAGTTTGCCAGCATATCTGTGGCCTCTTGTGTCTCCAGCAGCAAGGTTTCTGGAGTGATATCGCTGCCTGGTTGGTTCAACCTTTTACAGTCTGTAAGTATCTTTGACTGCTGGTTGAAAATAAAGGAATAACAGGTAAGTAGGTCCGGCTGGCTTACATGGTTTCGGACTCTGTAACCACTCTCTCGAATTCCGCAAGAGCCTTGCGTGCCTGCTTGCCTCGAGCGCCACTTCTCAACCTGGCATCTTTGTCCAGTCGGAACAAACGTTTTTTCAAACGGTCATGCTTCAGAGACCGTAACGCCCTGACCGGACTGTATGGATCCGACGCGTCAATGCCATCGGATAAGTCTAGGCCAGTTCAGAGATACGCCTAGGCCGCAAGGAGAGAGACTCCGCAGACACTTACACTTGATCTCCTGCTCAACAGTATCTCTGGCAGTCGCTCCATCAACGACTCCTTGAAGAACGTTCTGCTCCTTGTCTTCCTTGCCAGCTGATTTGGCACCATCATTTACATCAACCAACCTGCTCTGTTGAAGTAGAGCAACTCTCGTATCTTCGGGTATTCCAGGTATGAGCTTTTCCGCAATGGCCTTGAGTAGAGCTTGGCAGAGGTCAATCCACGAGGCGCACTCCAACGAAGAGAAAGGAGTGTAGAAACAAACTTACTAGATTTTCCGGTACCGTTGCGGCCAATCAGTGCGTATCGCCGTCCTTCCTTTAGGAGTAGCTCAGCGTCAGACAATATTTCAAGTCCCTGAACGCGGGATCTCGAGTTACTCTTCGTCGCCGTCGAAGAAGCCATGCCGTCTGGTGTGATGAGGATCTGCAAGCCTTCGACATGGAGCTGTTGCACTCCAGGGACGGGATATATCAGTACTTGCTCCGGTGGTGAGTGTTAAAAGGCCATGCTGTGATTTTGAATGTTTACTTCTCGATAATTGGGCGAGTCGATATGGAAGCGAGTCTGCCTTGCGGTGCACAGCACCGTGGCCGCTGCCTCGGATGAGATGGACGCCATGGTTATTGGGGTAAATGTGGAAGCTTGAGACTGAGATAACAGTCGTCTGCAAAAGGCGACAGAATAGGCAGCAGGAGAGGAAAGTAGTGAACGAAAGTGGTGATTTAAGCGGCAGGCTTTGTGGGACTTTGAAGACTAGTGTTTGTAAATTCCACGTCCCGTCACGGCGATTCGCGGGGATTGTAGCAAATATCAATGGTGGCAAATCCAGTTGCCTGGTCATGTCTGGCTCGACACAAGTTTCGGGACATGGCCGAATGAGTCACTGGTGCATATAGTTGTGCTCCAAGGAAGTAGTACCTCTTGGCATGCTGTTGCCACTATGTTCATTGTCAGCATAATTAGGGAGATGAGTCACGCCGTCTGGTGGCTGAACAGAAGAGAAAGAAATAAAAAAAATATAATAAAAATAAAAAATAAAAAACAAAAAATAAAAAACAAAAAGTAATAAATAATAAATAATAAATAATAAAAGATATAAAAAAAAATAAAAAAATAAAAAAATAAAAATAAAAATAAAAATAAAAATAAAAATAAAAATAAAAATAAAAATAAAAATATAAATATAAATAAAAATAAAAATAAAAATAAAAATAAAAATAAAAATAAAAATAAAAATAAAAATAAAAATAAAAATAAAAATAAAAATAAAAATAAAAATAGAATAAAATAAAATAAAATAAAATAAAATAAGAATAAGAATAAAATTAGAATAAAATAAGAATAAGAATAAGAATAAGAATAAGAATAAAAAAAAATAAAGATAGAATAGAATAAGAATAGGAATAAAATAAAATAAAATACGAATAAATAGTGCTTCCTCGCTTCATCTCTTGCCCACGGCAACATATGGCGATGTTGGCTTCGCCGGCGTCCCTGGATAATTCTCCGCAAAGCAGACGTCTGTCCGTGTTTACATATGGCTAGTCTACGTATCCTACCAAACGTGTACATGGGACCACATCTCGTGCTGTGTCGAGCATTTCCACGGTCATTTGTCGACGGCGGAGGTTCAACGCGAATTTTCTCGATGCTCAAGCTGTCATTGGATCTCAAGCACCAGCACCGTTGCCTCGATGTCTTCGTCCTCAATCCTTGCCAAGTCTCGTTGAAGCAGCACCGTCACCAACATGGAAAAAAAAAAAAAAAAAAAAAAAAGGG
>SRPV01000411.1:0-20249 GCA_018360135.1 Claviceps sorghi | reverse complement strand
AATACAAATACAATACAATAGAAAAAAAATACAATACAAATACATTAAAAGGCAAAAAAATACAATACAAATTTGTATTCCAATGCTCTGAAAGTAGCCCTAAAGGCACTTTTAAGCCTTATTATAGCCTTAAAAAGCCCTTTCTCTTCCCTTTAAACCCTCTCTCTCTTTACTTATCTTACCTTTATTTCTTATTCTCTCTCTTATCCCTTTACTATTTTTAGCTAAGGTTTCTCTTATAGCTACTATAGCTACTATTACTAATAGAGTATTAGTCTACTTTATAGCTATAGCTAAATATTTTATATAGCTTAATATATTCTATTTAAAGCCCTTAAAGACTACCTTAGTAGTAGTAAAGGTTTAAGCTAAGCTTAGCTTAATATTAATTAAGCGCTAAGTAGTTTCTTAAACCTCTTAATATACTTTAAACTATATTATATTAATTAAATAAGAATAAAAGTAAGATTAAGCTAAACTTATATTAAATAAAGATTTTAAATTATTCTTATCTTTATTATTATAAATTACTTAAAAGTTAAAAAGAGCCTATACCTTTACTTAATAAAAGGTATATATAAATAAAAGCTACTTTAATTAGAAACTATACTAAACCTAAAGTAAATTAAAATAACTTACTTTATTATAAAAATACCTTATTATATAACACTTAAAATAAGAACTATTAATACTTAAATAGTTAGTAACTATAGTAAACCTAAAAGAGACTTAAAAAAGAGCTTACTTTTCTAATTATAGTAACTTTTTCTTAGATTTTTTATTTATATAATATAAGAATTATAAGGCTATTACTACTAAGGGCCTTAAAAAGGTTAGTACTAAAACTAAGCTAAACCTTAAAATAACTTACTAAGCTATAATTAGTTTATTAAAATATAGTCTTCTTTTAAAATTATTAATAAAACTAAAAACTTAAACTAAGCCTATACTAAAAACTAAAGGAAAGAGGGAAGAGTACTTATTAATTTAAGCTTTTACTATAAAAAAAAAGAGAAAAAAGAGGTTCTTAAACTTAAGAGAGAGGGCCTTACTTATAAAAAAAAACCTAACCCTTTAAATTACTTATTAATAAGCTAATTCTAATTAAAAAATTAAAGAGTAGAAATATAAAAGTATAGTAATATTAATAAACTCCTACTTTAAACCTAGCTTAAACCCTTAGTTTATTTATATTAAATTAATAACTATATATTAAATTAATAACTATATTCCTAATTAAATAAGTTTAATAATATATTACTTAATATAAAACTATTATATAATATATTTGAATATAAAAAACTTTCGCGAATTCGCCTGCACTACAATAGCGCTGCGAAATTAACTTTAATCCGCTTAAAAAGTTAATAAAAAGATTTGCCTTACCTATTTACCCCCCTCCTTAATAGCGTATTAAGCCTAAAGTGTAGGAGCAGTAGGTAATGTAATAAATATTATTATAAATAGTAGGAATTATAGCCTCTCTTAAAGTTGCTATAACCCCTTTACTAATTTAGATAGGATTATATTTAGTAACTAAGTTAAGCCTATATTTAACGTAATATAGGACTAAGTACTAGTATACCTATAACTAAAATATAATAAAATTGCTAAGTTAGTGCTATCTTTTTTACTAAAAGGGCTTTAAAATATTATCCTATATATTATTAATGTAAAGATTATATAGGCTTAATAGGAGGCTATAACTTACTTTTACTTAGTATTAGGAGACTTAATAATAACCTTTACCCTTAAGGTAATAGTTAAGAAGGTAGTTAAAAAGGTACTTTAGCCTAAAACTATAATAAGAATATTATAAGTATAAGTTATAGCTAGCAGCCTATTTACCTACCCCTCTATTATAATAGCTTAACCCTCTGCTTTTATAGCAGTCCCTTTATATATTTACTATAAAATTATTATAAAAGGATAAGGTATTAGTAATATAGCTAAAAGCTATAGCTTAAAAAAGATTATTAATGCTATTAATAAAGCTATAGGTAAGGACGCTATAGTAATAGTATACTATCTCTATAGTAGGGATATAGTAGTTACCTTTAAGGAAATAGCTAAGGCTTATATAAAAGATACTATTTAGATTTAAACTATATTTAAACTAAAGGTAATGCTAAACTACTAAGTATTTAGTATTATTATTAAAGGCTTCTCTATTTACTATACCTAAAATACTATAAAAGAAACTATTATAAGCAACCTAGCTAATATTAATAGATATATAATTATAAGGGTAGTAACGCAGAAACCACACAAAACCTCTATATAAGCGCCCCTAATTATAGGCGTTAATAATATTAATATAGCTAATAGACTATACTATAGTGGAATTATATATAAAGTAGAAATATTTAAAGCTAAACCCTATAATAAAGCCCTCTACCCTTACTAATGCTACTAATACTTTAAATATAGTTATATAGTAGTATACTATATATTAGCCTTATACTATAGCTATTATATAGCTGCCTATTATAATAATAAAAGCAATTGCTTTACTTTTATAGGAGTAGTATAGGAATACTATATAAACTGCTTAAGTCCTTACTTAATATAGTTAAAGAGTTATAGAATTACTAATAAGTAATAAGCTAAGGCTTATACTATATACCTAAATTAGCTTAATACCTTTACTACTTTAGCTAAACTAAAAACTAAAGAATAAACTAAAGTAATAAAAAATAGAAGAAGATTAGCTAGCTTTACACTTTTTTATAAAGTATTACTATAGAAATATATTAGCTACCTATAGAGCAGCTACTTAATAATAGCTAATAAGGACTTTATTACTATACTACCCCCCCTTTACTTAAGAGAAGCTATTAAAGCTTTTCTATAAAACTATAGTAGTTTTATAGTAAAGGTATTACTAATAGAAACTAACACCCCCTTTAATTAATAAATATAACTATATAAGTTATATATTAGAATATATAGAAGAAAACCTACTTAATTTATATAGCTTTTAAAGCTTAGCTTAAAACTAATATAGTTATACTTTAAAAACCTAGTAAAAGTAGTAAACTACCCTTTAATCTAAGTCTTAGACTTTACTAATTAGTAGCTTAAAGTAATTATATAGCTATATATATCTACTACTACTATAATCTTAGGTTGTAAATAATATAGGTAGGCATTAACTAGTGTATAATTATACTATAAAACACTAATATATATTTAATTTACTCCTTTAATTATAAATAAAATTAAATATCTTCTTTTTACACACTCTTAAAAGAACTTATATAGCTTTATAGTATATTTATTAAGGACTTTAATTAATACTATTTATTATAAGACTATTATAAATATATATTACTAAGAAGTAAAACACTACTTATAGTTATAAAGTAATAGTAGCTTAAACTTACTATACTTTAAGGGGAAATAATATAAAAAACTTAAGGTAAAAGGGATAGTACTATTAATTATATATAAATATTTATAAATATAGTGTTATAGTTTTTAAGGGGGTGTAACCTTATTAATTTTAACTATATACTATAGCTTATTTATATTAATACTAAAGATACTAACCCTTTATTTATAAAATACTAATTTAAATAGTACTATATAAATAAAGACTTTATATTTATTAAGGCAGTATATTAGCTCTACCTTAATAACTTTCTTTCCTCCTTAGTATATATAAGCTATATAAATATATTTACTAAATAGCTTATAATAGAACTCTATATTATTACTATAACTATAATACTAAAAAAGCTCTATATTAGTCCCTATATATAACTATAGTAAAACCTTAAAATATAAAAGGTAGTTTAAGATGCTTATAAAGCTTAAAGATAATAGCACTGCTAATATACCTTAGCAAATTAGAAGGCTATATCTAAGGTAGTAGTATACTAAGACTGCGTTATATATAATAAGTAATATAGCTTTTAGTAAAAGGTAGTAGTAAAAGTAATAGTAAGTAAAGGGAGCCTTTAAAAGCTTAAATAATAAGCTAAACTAAAAAGTAGACTTCTATTAGAAACTTAATAGGTTCTACCCTTATACTAAGGTATAGGTAAATCCTAAATACTATAATACACTTACTAAAGTAAAGCTAAAGCTTTTTTTAATTAGTTCTTCCTAATATTTATAGTAAAAATAGATAACCTCTTAAATAATTTTAATACTTACCTTAATTCTATAGCATTTCTTAATAAGAATAAATTTATAATAAATAAGATTTATAACATCCTTAAATAGCTACTAAACTAAAAAGCGCTTAGGCTTAATAAGCTTTTAGCTAGGTTCCTAAAGGTATATAGTAAACCTTTAGCTTATGCTTTAGCTATCCTCCTTAATATATACTATTAGGCTAAATACTACTTAAAACTGTTCTAAAAAGCTAAGGTAGTTATCTTATATAAGCTTAGGAAGACCCCCTTAAAGATATAATATATAAGAGTATAGCGTTTTATTTCCCTCTTAAGTATAATAAGCAAAATCCTTAAAGCAGCGGTAGTAGTATAGATTACTTATATATTTAAGGAAGGAGGCGCTTTCCTTAATCTTTAAATAGGTAATAAAGTAAACTACTTTACTAAGGTAGCCCTTAGCATTTTAATAAAAGCTATAAAAATAGTATAGTACTATAGTAAAATTATGTTACTCCTTTAATTAAATATTTTTATAGCCTTTAATATAGTTTACTATAAATAACTAATATATATAATGCTTACTATTAAATTATTTATATAAATAGCGTAGTAGGCTTAGGCCTTTATTAATAAATAAGAAGCCTACCTAACGTTTAAGGGTAAAATAGCTACTACTTAACCTATGCCTATAAGGGTTCTATAAGGGTCCTTTATATTCTTAATACTATTTCTATTATATATTATACCCTTATATAAAAAACTTAAAACAGTTTACTTTACTTTAGTCCTTAAATTCTTAAATAATATAAATATCTTAGTATATAGATATATAATAGGAGAGATATAGGAATGCCTTAAGACTATATAAAAGGTTTACTAAAAATAATTCTAAGAATCTAGCCTTTAATTCTATTCTTAAAAAAGTAAACTTATCTATTTTACTAAGAAAAGATAACTAAATATAATATAGGTTTAGCTTAGTAATACTATAATTTAGCTAATATAGGCTATATACTTCTTAAAAGTCTAAATACACTATAAACTATAGTAGAAGGTATATTAAAAATAGCTTATAAAAAAGCTTATGCACTAATAGCTAGCTCTTACTACACTTATAGTGTTTATATAAGGGTGCCTACTATAGGAATTAAGACTCCTATATATATAGATTATATAGAGCCTTATTATATATAATATAGGCGTATACTATACCCCTATTAAATAAGGTAGTATAGCTAAAGGAATTATAAAAGTATTTATTATAGAGTAAACTAAGTACCTTTAGGTAGTATTAAGCGTTTATAAAGTAATACTATAAACCCTACTTAAAATTAAAATAATAGTATTACCTCTTAACCTTTACCTTAACTATTAGGTTTAGTAATACTATAAATATATTAAGATAAATAGTATAGTAATAAGGATTTATATTATATATACTATAGTTATAATATGCCTTTATTATTAAGCAACCTATTAAAGATAAATATAAGTTATAAATTATAAGCTATTCCTAAACTACCCCTTCCTTAATTTTAAGGCTCTTAGTTCAAGTTAAAAACTAAAAAAAGAATAAAAAAATAAGTAGTATAAGGATAAAACTAAAGCCTTTACTTATAATTTATACTAAAACTAATATATAGCTAAATAAAACCTTAACTTTTATTTTAAGGTAAAAATTATCTAACTTTACTACTACCTTACTAAGTTTAAATTAGTAGCCTTTATTTAGATATATATAAAAAAGATTAGCTTTAATTACTTTTTTTATAACTATTGTATTCTTAGGGTAGAATTGCTAATATATTACTACTAAGGTAAAGAAGAGAACTACTAATATTTAATTATATAGTGCTTAGAATATAACTACCTCTAACTAATAAGCGCTAAAGTAGGACTAATATAGAACTAAAGAGATATTTATATAGCCCTTAACTTACCTAAATTAGTAAAATACTTTACTTAATAAATACTTAGTATTAGCTAACTCCCTTAATATTACTTAGCCCTTATACTTTAGAAAAGATAAGAGATTAACTATATAAAGAAAAATAGAGCTTAAGGTAGATTTAGTAAGGAGATAAGGGAGATATAGGTAGAAAGAAGCCTATATAGCTATTATATAGAGACTAATAACTATAAATAAATATAGAAGGGTAGCAAAAAAGGGGCTGCGCTAAAACTAAGCTATAGCTGCTTAATTTATTTATTTATAGAAATTATAAAGCAAAAAGGAAAATAGCTACTAAAGACACTTTAGGTGCCTTAAGGGCAGCCTTAAGGGCGCCTTTAGGTCCTACTATAGCTTTAGGTTGCCTCCCTTTTCTCTTTTTTTAAACCCCCTCTCTTCCTACTTATTCTACCTTTATTTCCTATCCCCTTCCCTCTCTCTTTATTATTCTTAGCTAGGTTCCCTTTTATAGCTACTATAGCTACTATTACTAATAAGGTATTAGTTTACTTTATAGCTATAGCTAAATATTTTATATAGCTTAATATATTTTACTTAAAGCCCTTAAAGACTGCTTTAGTAATAGTAGGGGTTTAACTTATGCTTAGCTTAGTATTAACTAAGCGCTAAATAGTTCCTTAAACCTTCTTATATACTTTAAACTATAATATATTAGCTAGGTAGGAATAGATATAGAACTAAACTAAACTTATATTAAATAAGGACTTTAAATTATTTTTATTTTTATTATTATAAGTTACTTAGAAATTAAGGAGAGCCTATACCTTTACTTAATAAAAGGTATATATAGGTAAAGGCTGCTTTAGTTAGGGACTATACTAAACTTAAAGTAAACTAAGATAACTTACTTTATTATAATTACGCCCTACTATATAGTATTTAAAATAGAAACTACTAATGCCTAAATAATTAGTAGCTATAATAAACCTAAAGGGGGCTTAAAAGGGAACTTACCTTTTTAATTATAGTAACTTTTTTTTAGATTTTTTATTTATATAATATAAGAATTATAGGGCTATTACTACTAAGGGCCTTAAAGGGGTTAGTACTAAAACTAAGCTAAACCCTAAGATAACTTACTAAGCTTTAATTAGTTTATTAAGGTATAGTCTTCCCTTAAAATTATTAGTAAAACTAAAGACTTAGACTAAGCTTATATTAAAAACTAAAGAGAAAAGGGGAGGGTACTTATTAATTTAAGCTTTTATTATAGAGAAAAAGAGAAAAGAGAGGTTCTTAGACTTAAAGGGAGGGGCCTTACTTATAGAAAAAGACTTAACCCTTTAAATTACTTATTAGTAAGTTAGTTTTAATTAGGAAACTAAAGAGTAGAAATATAAAAGTATAGTAATATTAATAAACTCCTGCCTTAAACCTAAACTAGACCCTTAGCTTATTTATACTAAATTAGTAACTATATATTAAATTAGTAACTATATTTCTAAGTAGGTAAGTCTAATAATATATTACCTAATGTAAAACTATTATGTAATATATTCTAAAAGTATTAAATAGGCAACTAATATAGACTTCTACTAGCTTTAGACTAAACTATACCTAGATATCTTTAATATATATCTAAACTATATATCTTTAATATATAAATTATATATACCTACTATATTAATCTTTCCTTAGCCCTTTTAGTAACTATAGCTGCTAACTTAGCTAATAACACACTATATTTTACATACTAAAACCGCTAAGGTTCTATATAGAGGCCCTAATTATAGGCTAATATATAGTAGTATATAGGTTTTCCTCCTTGCTTTAGGGTTTTTCCTATATAGTAAAATAAGCAGAGGTACTAGAAAGTAGCTTCTAGAGCTATCTAGTGTAATTTAATAATAATAATAATAATAATAATATAATATATTCTAAAAGTATTAAATAAGTAACTAATATAGACTCCTACTAGCTCTAAATTAAACTATACCTAAATATTCTTAATATATATTTAAACTATATATCTTTAATATATAAATTATATATACTTATTATATTAACTTTTTCTTAGCTCTTTTAGTAACTATAGCTATTAACTTAGCTAGTAGTATACTATATTTTATATACTAAAACTGCTAAAGCCCTATCTTAAGGCCTTAATTATAGATAAATATATAATAGTATATAGGTTTTCCTCCCTACTTTAGGGTTTTTCCTATATAATAAAATAAGCAGAGGTACTAGAAAGTAGCTCCTAGAGCTATCTAGTGTAATTTAATAATAATAATAATAATTAATATATCCTTAAATAGTAGTGGTATAATTACTTAAATAGCTAGCTTTAATAATATATAGACTATTTATAGTTAATTATACTTATCTTAACTAATAAACTTAGCGTCTTAAATTAAGTTAAAAATAAAGGGTTTAATTTAATCTCCTTATATATACTTTCTTAAGGTATAATAAGTTATATAAATATAAGTTAATACCTTAGATATAGGTTTATAAAACCTTTCTATAAGAGTATTATAAATAATCTTTACTATTACTATAGCTAAAAGCTATCTCTTTATTATAATAGCTAAATAATTATATTAGTTTAAAGCTTAACCTTTAAGATAAGTAGTTTAAATTAATTTAATTAGTTCTTTACTATAAATCTATATAAGGTGCTTTAAATATTCTATAAAAGTAAAAATAAATATATAAGTTATTAACTTAAAATTAGAGATTATACTTAAGCTTAATTTATCTTCTTATATTAGGTTAAAGTATTTAATATTAGCTAAATATAGAAAAGTCCCTTTAGCTATTATAATTTAAGTAGCTACTAATAATTCTAATATTTAAGGACTATTGCTTATTAGTATCTTTATTACTTTAGTAAAGGCTTAAGTAAAGGTAGAGTTACTTTAAGTAATAATATAAAAATTATTTATTAATACTATTATTATTTAAGATGTAAATATAATATTATTTTAATTTAGTAAAGGTTATTAAAGCTAGTCTTATTTAAATTCTATCCCTTTTATTATTACTTTTCCTTTATAAGCTATTTTTAGTAAGTTTATTAAAGTAAATAAATTCTACTTTAATAATAAAAATAATAAGAATAGTAGACTTAAAATAAGTTTAGAAAATAAAGTTATTTATAGACTTAAAAAAGGTAGTAGTTATAAATAACTAAAGTAAAAAGATTACTTTAATACTTTATATTAAAATAGTTTTAATATAAAAGAATATTTATATAGTCTTAATAATCTATATATTATATCTATATCTTCTATTTATAAAGTTTATAAGGAACTATAAAATAAGGAACTATACTTTAATACTTAAATTAATAAAGTTTAAATAGGGCTTTAAATAGAAATAAATAAAATAAGGGTTTAAATAAGTAGGGTTTAAATAAGGCTTTAAGCTAGGATAAAAATGCCTACTTTTTATACTAAAATAGATAATTTATATAGATTATATTATAGTATATATCTTTTTCTTAGTAATAGTGTAGGTTTTTAATATACTTTTAGTAGCTTTATTAAATTTAGTTAGTCTTTTATTAAGAAAGATATAAAGGTTATTTAACTTAAAAAGAAAGGTATAAGGGCTATTTAACTTAATAAAGAAGCTACTATTTAACTTAATAAGGTAAAAACCTATATTAAAGTAGGAACCTATACTACTATAAGTAAAGATAGAACTAAGGGAGGTATTTATAAAGATAATAAAATAGGTAAAGGGAGATTATTTAAATTAGCTATAATTTAAGTTTATAGATTTATAGGAAGATAATCTTTATAAGTTTTTTATTATTTATAAAAAACTAAATTAAAAGTTTACTTTAATAGCTATTTAATAGAGTATTAGAATTTTTTAGGGCTTATTTTATTAAATAATTAAAATTATCTTATAAAGTATTTAACTATTATTAACTATACTAACTAAAGTAATCTTAAGACTAAATATCCTATATTAATTAGTTATTGCAATTATTAAGCTATATTAAGTAGTGTTTAGGGTAGTGTAGGCTCTATAAAAAAATAAGTGTTTTAAAATAAATAATTCTTCTAAAGGTTATTATAATAAAGTTAGAACAAAAGAAATAATAAGAATAGGATAGGACAAAAGAAACAATAATAATAGGGGGGATATAGCTTTATGCCTAGTGACGAAAATCGTCTAGTGATAGGGTTGCCATCTAGTGAATCTGTCATAATGTGGGTGTGAAGGAGTTGATTATCCCTGCTATCTATAGTCTCGGATGGATGGGATATTATAGTCCCTACCACGTAACATATGCCGCCAACTATATATCATTGCCCTTAATAATTATAAAGAAAAACAAAGGAAAAAACAAAGGAAAAAACAAAGGAAAAAACAAAGGAAAAAACAAAGGAAAAAACAAAGGAAATTTATATATTCCTTCTAGTATCCTCCTAATACCTATACCACTAACCATCCATCCTAACAATCCATTATTAGAAGGTGTGTTTTTTACAAAAGGTGCATTTTTTGCAGAAGGTACGTTTTTTGCGGAAGGTGCGTTTTTTTTGCGGAAGGCGCGTTTTTTACAGAAGATTTTAGGGGGTTTGCTACCTCCCTATTGCTAAAGAATTTGCTGCTTTACTGCCTTTATTGCTAAAGAATTTACTACTTTGCTGCCTTTATTACTAAAGAATTTGCTACTTTGCTGCCTTTATTGCTAAAGAATTTGCTGCTTTGCTGCGTTTATTACTAAAGAATTCGCTACTTTGCTGCCTTTGTTGCTAAAGAATTTGCTGCTTTACTACCTTTGTTGCTAAAGAATTAGAATAAATAAAATATAATCTAGTGGCATAAAGCCTAATGGCATAAAGCCTGGTGGCATGAAGCCTGGTGGCATAAAGCCTAGTGGCATAAAGAAGCCTGGTGAAGGAAAAATTTCCTATCTGGTTGTGCAATTGCTACCAATCTGTCACGGAAGTGGATGTAAAGGTCTTGATTCTCTACTATCTGCCGGTCTGTGGGCCTAGTCTAACTATCCCTGCCCTGCGGTCACGTGACACTGGAGGCTTTGTTACGTGGCGCAGGAACCCGCAGAGAATGAGGCGGGTTCCACCAGACGCATTTAGAGCAGAGAGCAACAACTTCCCCGTGACTCTGGACATCCGAGCCATCAATTCTTTTCCTTTCCTTGGGCACGCTCACTGTCTCAAACTACTATAGCTCTGGCAAGAGAGCGCCGTCGCAAGCTGGAAGCAGCGTCGCAATGTCCCTCTCACAAAACAATGCCGTCCCCAGTGACGGTGAAGATGATGACTACATGAACATGACCTTTGAGGAACCAAAATCAGTCAAGGAGACTTCTTTGCAGAGAACGCAGCGGTTAAAGAAGGAAGCCCTTGCGCGGGGCATGGTCAAGTCGAAAGCGCAACTGTTGGAGGAAGAGGCCGCGGCGCGGGAAAAGGCCCTCTCGACTTCCATGCTGGATGGACCCACGGCCAAGAAGAGCAAGGGCTTTGCCATGATGGCCAAGATGGGCTTTACGGGAGGCGGGCTCGGCAAGACGACCCAGGATGGGGATGCTTGCGCGGTCACGGAGCCCATCAGGCTCAGTCTAAAGGAGGATCGTGGCGGAATCGGCATGGAGAGCGAGAAGAAGAGAAAACTACAAGAGGCCATGGACGAGCAAGACGCCAAGGTCAAGGCGGTCAAGATCGACCCGTTGGCGTACCGCGCTCGCGTCAGGAAGGAGCGCGAAGACGAGAGACTGGAAAAGCAGTTCCGCGCTGCGCAGCGAGTGGCCGAGCGAATGGACGAAGAAGGAGAAGAGGAGGAGGAGAAGGGGGGGGAGGAGGAGGAGGAAGGACAAGAAAAAGAGCCAGTCGAGAAAGTGGCACGTTTCGCGTCACGGTCACGGCCCCTGAAGTCAATACCCGTCCTCTATCGTGGCATGGTACGATACAGGGAGGAGAAGGAGCGGGACAGGCGAATGCGGCACGACTTGGAGCGGTCGCTCTCGCGGCTGCCGACGTATGAGGACGAGGACGAGGACGAGGACGACAGGCAGGCGCTGGGCAAGAGGGAGACGACGGCTTATGTGGCGGCCGAGGATCTGGACGAGGAGGACGAGGAGCTGGAGGCTTTTGATGCGCAGGAGCCGGGGAAGCGGCTGGAGGAGGTGGTGAGATACTTGCGCAAGAGGCATTTGTATTGTTTCTGGTGCAAGATGCAGTATGCGGATGAGGGGATGGAGGGATGTCCAGGAATTGGGGAGGAGGATCACGACTGACGGAACTTTTTTTTTTTTTTTTTTTTTTTTTTTTTTTTTTGAGAGTGTGTCTGTGTAGAGGCAGGCGCTTGCTTTCAACTCGACTTGGCCGTTATTTTGCGTCCTCAGTGCTCCTCAAGCTCGCCGAGTTGTTTAGATGTCGAATGGTGCCGGCGTCTTCCAACATGTGTACACACTGTATGTACATGTACCGTCTGGTGTATGAGGCATGTGGGCTCATACAGTATGGATTCCAAATCAATTGGGACTTCCCAACTGTTTAAACGGGGCTTCCCGTACCTGCGGCCAGGCCCCAACACACCCGCAGTCTGGGCCGGTCCAGTCTAGTCTGGCGCCTATGGACCGCGCAGGCCACCAGAAATGTGCACGGTCAAGTCTGGTCTGGTGCCTTCCGAAACATTGAGGCGACCCTGAACGCGGCCGGGTCCCCCTGTTTAGCCACCTGGCCTTGTGTCACGTCCGAACGTCGACCTTTATTGCCGTCTGCCGTCTGCCGTCTCCTCCATCGGGATACATCGACGGGATACAGCGAGCGCGCATCCAACACCTCTCGATTCTTGTGCGATTTGTGCCCGGGATACGTGCCATACGTGCCACCCTCAGCCGCCATGAAGATCGCCTTCTTCTCCGTCGGGGTGCTGTCCCTTCTGGCGCCTCTGACGGCGGCATGGAGCAAAGAAGGTTCGTTGATAACGCACGCCTTCCCTGCTTAACCTTTTTTTTCCCTCCTCCTTTCTGTACCTTTATTTTTTTCGGTGACGCTTGGCAGCCTCTGCTGCAAACCTGGTTGCTGCTGACTCGTCTCGCTTTCAGACCGTGAGATCTTCCGCATCCGTGATGAAATCTCTGCTCACGAGACCGATCCCACCGCCTCCTTCTACGACATTCTCGGTGTTGCACCCGCCGCCTCCTTCGACGACATTCAAAAGGCGTACCGCAAGAAGACTGTTGCTCTACATCCCGACAAGGTCACGCAAACTCTGCGAGCGCAGCGCATCAAGCAGGCTGGCGGCAAGGGCAAGGGCGCTGTCAAGCAGCCAACCTCGGCCGAGGTCAAGGCGGCTGTCAAGCAAGCTTCTGAGCGCCAGACTCGTCTCATGCTGATTGCCAATATTCTGAAAGGACCTGGACGTGATCGTTACGATCACTTTCTCGCCAATGGTTTTCCTTTGTGGAAAGGAACCGACTACTACTACAACAGATATCGTCCTGGTCTCGGCACCGTCGTGTTTGGCCTCTTCCTTGTCGGCGGTGGTGCTGTTCACTATCTCATCCTGTTCATGAACTGGAAACGCCACCGCGAGTTTGTCGAGCGCTATGTCAAGTTTGCCCGTGATACTGCTTGGGGTGGCAATCTGGGCATCCCCAACCTTGAGCCACAGTCATCTGGTCCCCCGACGCCTCCTGGTGAGGAAGAAGATGCTCCCGCACTGGTTCCTCAGAACCGTAGAGAACGCCGTATGCAGCAAAAGGGGGCCAAGAAGGAGACTGGCAGAGGGCGACCCAGAAAGGCCATCAAGAAGAGCTCAACTACTTCTCGCGATGCCTCGTCTGGCCCAACTGGGGCGCGCCGGAAGGTGGTTGCCCAGAACGGAAAGGTTCTCATCGTGGATTCTCTCGGCGATGTATACTTGGAACAGGAAGACGAGGAAGGCGTTGTGAATGAGTATCTTCTCGACGTAAGTGTTGATCCTGCCTCGCCTCAAACCAGGCACCTAAATGTGGCGCGATATACATACATGTTTATTGGTAGTCTAACTGTGCAAAAAAAAAAAAAAAAAAAAAAAAAAAAAAACAGCCCAACGAGCTGGCTCGGCCTACGTTCAAGGACACTGCCGTTGTCCGATTGCCCCTTCACCTTTTCAACCTGACTCTCGGCCGATTTATTGCCAAGAAGGACGTCGAAATCGAATTGGATGTGACGGAAGCCGAGGAAGACATCAACACGGCTCAGAGAACACCGAGTGACTCGGACTTTGAGCTTCTGGATAAGAGCACCGACTCGCTCGGTAAGGCGAAGTCCTCCGGCATGGAAAAGAGCGGCAAGTCGTTGAGCAAGCGCAAGAACAAGAAGAAGTAAAAGGGATGCCCCTAGTATCGCCGTTTGCAGGGGTAGAAGATGGAGACAAAGACAATACGCAACTCGTGGATGGTGGATGCAAGAATGATGTGCTTTTTTGGACACGGTAAAGCAAACAGTGTTGTGGAATCAGTGGTCTGATGAGTCGGGAACCCATGCAAATCAGCATTGGAGTTGTTCATGTCTTGCACCTGCTTGCCTACCTACCTACATACCTAGGCAGCAGGCAGGTAGGCTACTGTATTTGTATCTGGGTCAACTGAGCGTGATGAAAAAATGACGAAGTGTTCGGCCATGCAGGATATTCGTCGTTATCTGCGCATCGGCCCGTCCGTTGGATCTGACCTTGACGATCTGAGTCTTTGGATGGTGCTCGCAGGGGCTGAATGTACATTGGACGTCGGTCTGGCCGTGGGCGGTTGGCTCGACAGAGTGCACGAGTGAAGGAGACTCCTTGTCTCGCGGGGATGAAGCTAGTTCCCTGCCATTAAGCAGAGCTGCCAGTCGGTTGCCGGCGCTTCGACGCTGTAGCTCCTCTGCCTCATGCGCTCTCCAGATGCCGTTTAGCCTCGGCGCCTAGCTGCGGAGGGACAATGTACATACATTGTACATTTCAATGACCATGGCGCCCTGGCCAATCATGCCGGGGATAACTCGCTGCTGGCCATTGGGACGTCGCGGCGAGGCGCCGGCCATGCGCCTGGCTTTTTGGCCCCACAGAAAGCCGTTGCGGCCCAGTCCGTGCCTCGCTCGACTCGACATGGAGGCAGGAGCATTGAATTGGAGACAGGAGCATTGATTGGAGGCAGGAGCATTGGCTTGTTGGAGGCGGGAGCATTTGACAAGCAGCTGGCGACAGCTGATGAGAGGGGAGGGAGGGGAAATTGCCCGACTTCTTTTCTTCGTTCTTCGGGGCGCACAAGCCGACGTGTGTCTGTTCCCATCCTCATACTCGTCCTTCCTTTTACTCTTTAGTATCGACTAATATTTTCCGTCTCAAGTCTCGTACCGTTGCACCTGCTGCAGGTGGCTACGTCCTCGGGCGGCCGATTCTGCGACCCGTGCTGTTTCCCATCTTTGTTCTTGGGACCCCGCGTGATCGCGAGGCGCAACGAGCTCCAGGGAAATCTGAGAGCTGATAGCTCGGCTTGGAGACCTCCTCTGGACGAGCTTGACCCGGACTCTGATCTTGCGACGTCCAACGCTTTGCTTGCTCTGCTTCTCCCTCCCCTCCCTTTCTGCGCATCTTCTCATTCGTGGCCGAGGCGGATTTTGGGGGCAGTGTACTTTGTACAACTCCCCGCCAAACCTGGCCGTCTGAAGGAGCACACCTTTAGTTTCCCAAAAGGTCCATCCATATACGGGTGTGTGCGTGAAGCGCGCAACGCCTCTGGGACGTGAGGCTTTTGCCCGTCGCTTTGAATCAGTAAGAAGAGGAGGCGGAGACGGCGAGAAACGAAAGTTGAAAAAAGTGTTGACGAGGGCGAAGCGAACCTGTCTTGGAGGGCCGTCTTGCGTCCGCCAGAACCAAAGGCCACAACAATCACGACTCACGAGCAACTGCCACATCTCCTTGTTGTGAGAGATGGAGCGAAGTCGCGGAATTCCCGACCAGGAGATGTTCATGAGCAGACCGGTTCCGGAAGACTGCGGTGACAGCCCAACCGTCGAACCGCTGCGCATTTTCAAGCCAAAAAGTCCCGAGCCTGCTGGTCGAAGCTCCGCCTCACCCGCCAACAGGCCAACATTTCCTCTGCCACCGGGCGCCTCGAGCTCTGCCGCGCCGCTACCTTTCCCAGACGATGACGACGTGCGCAGACCAACTCGGCCAAAGCCATACGGATCAGCGTACCATGATACGGCGCCTCGGCTGGATACGAGCCCCCTCGAGAGGCGGCCTGGCTTGGCTGAGAGACGAGGTGCTTCGCCCAAGGTAATTCATTCGCCGTCGAGTCCCGAAGCGGACCAAGGCCTTTTCGCCCGGCCTTTGAAAGAACAAAATCGTCCAAACGCCTCGGGCACAAACTATCCCGGATATCAAAAGATATACTATCCGCCCCCCGGAGGTGCTTCGACGGCTGCTCCTGTGCCAATTAATGCTTCTTCAACGTCTTCATCTACGTCCTCGTCCTCGTTCTCATTACATCCCCAACACCCAAACGGCGACCAGTCTGCAATGGGCGATCCGCGCGTGAACCGCTTCGCGTCCACTGCCTCAAACTCCACGACGCGGGCCAATCGTGGCTCTCCTCCTCCTCCCGAAACTCCCATCGTCGAGCCCGGGCAGGCCCCTGGCGAAGGCATAGAAGCCCGATATGCTGCCTCTGGCATCTCGGGCACGGCGACCCTCACTAGCTTGCAGGCACATCAAGCACAGAGTGCCGCTGCGGCCCAGAGACTGGCACAGTATGGCAGCCAGCGGCCTGTCCAGCGGCCGTGGACGCCGACAGAGACCCCCGATCAAGCGCCCTCTGGGCCGCCGACCGTATACCAAGGGGCGAACGTCATATCGAGCCCCGAGCCTCGTCATGGAGCCACGTCTGCTCCTCCTCAGCCGACTCATCTTCCCGGACATAACTCCAACGTTGGTCCTCAGGGCAGCCCGGACCACCGGACAGATCCGAATGCTGCTCCTTCCGTGCAGGTCAGCGTGCTAGAGCAGGACTTCCAGCGCATGGGTACCAAGACGCCACCGCCTGCCTACTCAAGTGTCAATCCGAACGGATCTTCTGCCTATCCGCGGGAAAAGCAACAGCAGCGACCTCAGCAAGGTCCTGCCGCTGCCGGAGCCGCTATCGGAGCCGCTGCCGGAGCCGCTGCAACGGCAGCAACAGTTGCGCGGCCGCAGACTAGTCCGCCTACTACCACGGCTGTAGCGACAGGCCCGCCAGCATCATCCCCAGCTTCATCACAGCCCTCCAAGCCGGCGGCAGCAGCAGCAGCAGCAGGTTTGGTTTCGCCAGCACTTCAGCATCCGGGACACCCTGCCTTTGCCAACGACCCCAGACCAGAAATACCAGGTGGACAATCATCGTCTCAGTCCGCTGCCTCATCAAGCATAACTCTGCAGACGCAAACCCCGGCGTCTCCTCCCCCCCTGCCCGAGGGCTGGATAGCCCATCTAGACCAGAATTCGGGACAGTACTACTACATTCACCTGGCAACGCAGGCCACGCAATGGGAATTCCCCAAGGGTCCAAATCCTATCCAGCACGAACAGACTCCACTCTCGCCGACCATGTCGACGTATGGAAATCCTTTGACCTCGCCCATGTTTGGCAAGCATGCCATGGCATCGCCCTTGTTTTCGCCTCACACGCCAGGGTATGCTGAGAGTATCATGAGTGTTGCTTCCCAAACGCCCACGGCGGCTGGGTTTACCGGCCCACCTCCCAGCGCAGGTGTGGAAATGTACAGAATCCAGCCCACAAATGGCGTATACTTTGGCCCTTACCTCCGCTACGTCAACATGGACATGGAGAATGGTCTTTGGATAGGAAGCATTCTCATCATCACCGACGCGCCTCAACCCCCGACCATTCACGTCCACCTCAGCACAGATCTTTCGCCCAACCCACGACAGCTGGAACCACGCCCGATCTCTACTCACCAAAGATGGACATTTTACAAGTACGAAGTCGACCTGACGATGAGTGATGCCGGCACGGAGCGGTGGACATATGCCGTGACATCACACATGGGCTGCACACGGTACGAGTTCGTGGTGGCCGGCCGGTACGAGATGGGATGGCGCTTCATCGCACACTCGGGCAATGACTTTGCCACGAGCACGTCGCAAAACGAACGAGCTCGCCTCGGCGGCGTCGGTTTCATGTGGAAGGATGTGCTGCAGAAAAACGTGGACTGCGGCGGATTTCATGTCCAGCTTGGCTTGGGGGACCAGATCTACGGCGATCGGCTCTGGAAGGAAGTGCCCCTGCTGAAGCAATGGCTGGCCATGAGCGGACGGGAGAACAAGAAGAATGTGCAATGGACGGCTCGACACGAAGAGGACGTGGCGCATGCCTACTTTCATTTCTACACCAGTCACTTTGACCAGCCGTTTCTGCGGGAGGCTTTTGCTCAGATTCCACACATTTTGCAGATGAATGATCATGATATGTGAGTGGAGATTTTCTCTCTCCTTTTTTTTTGTTTTCTCTCCGTCTTTTTCTTCTTGCTTTCCCCCTCCACGTCTAGCTCCCAGAACCAACGTTTTTTTTTTTGTGCCCGCTTTAGCTTCGATGGATATGGCTCATATCCCGACTACATGCAAGCCTCGGCGATCTTCAAAAACATTGGACGCATCGCCACGGACATGTATCTTTTGTTCCAACATCACACGACGGCCGAAATCATGCGTCATGTCAGCACCGACCACGACATCTTCACGATTACGGGCACCGGCTGGCACTTTGTCAAATACCTAGGACCGGCCATTGCTGTTGTCGGCCCGGACTGCCGCTCCGAGCGGACGCAAGCGCGTGTCATGGCCGGGCCGACGTACCAGGGCATCTTCCCCAAAGTGGCGACGCTGCCACCGAGCGTGCAGCACGTGGTGTGGATGGTCTCAGTGCCTCTCGTCTACCCCCGCCTGGACGCGGTCGAGAGCCTGGCCAATACCGTCGCGGCGGGCAAAAAGGCCGTCAACACGACGTACAACATTCTGGGCAAGGTCACGAGCTCGGTGGCGGGCGTCGTCGGTGGTAAGGAGGCCGTGGCCATGGGCTTCTCGCAGGTGAAGAAGGCAGTCGGCAAGGGCGGCTTAATGGGCAATGTCCTGAACCAGTTTGGTGAGCTGGATATTCAGGAGGTGCTGAAGGACATGTGGACACATGACTCCAAGGACCTGGAGAGGACGTACTTTATCCGCACGTTACAGGGCATTGCTCAGCAAAAGGGCATCCGGATGACTTTTTTGTCAGGCGGTACGTGTTTCTCCCGGAGAAGGGGCGGTCGACCCGCAAAGGAAAAGAAGAAGAAGAAGAAGAAGAAGAAGAAGAAGAAGAAGAAGAAGAAGAAGAAGAAGAAGAAGATCGCTAACTTGAACAACCACAGACGTCGCAGCCTCGGGCGCAGGCCTCGTCCACGATCCAACCCACCCCAGCGACCACAAAACCATGTACCAGATCGTGTCGTCGCCCATCGTCAGCGCCCCCCAGGGCGGCTACATCCTCAAGCTTCTCCACAACCAGAAGACGCTCTACGTGCCCAAGAACGGTCAAAAGTCGACGCACGAAGTCTCCGACACAAAGGAGGACATGATGGAGATATTCCACACGGATGCGAGCGGCGCCACTCGCGAAATGAAGAAGCTCATGGGCCGCAGGAACTACGTCGCCTTTTTGGCCTATGACCAGGACGCCGCGGCTGTGGCCGTGAGCCAGCAGCAGGGCGGGCCCTTAAGTCCGAATCCGAGCATCAGCAGCGGCAGCCAGCATGGCAGTGTGCATGGCAGTGTGCATGGTAGTGTGCATGGCAGCCTGCATGGCAGCCAGCACGGCCTGTCCAAGATTAGCCTCGCCGTGGACTTTGTGGTGCAGGGAGATGGGGCGTATACTGCGACAACCAAGTACGGGCCCGTCATAATACCGCATCTTGAGTACGGGCGGTGACATGCCGGGAGTGGCCGTTCTTTTCTTCTCTTCTTCTTGTTTGCTTTCTTCTTTCTCTTTTTGGTAAAGGTTACGAAAGAAATGTCGTGGCGTTGTATCTGCTGAGCAATTTGTGGATGGGCAGAAAATCCACGTGGACATGATATGGTGGGGAGTGCGACAAGAGGTGGGCAGTTATCCTGCCTTTTTTTTTTTTTTTTTTTTTTTTTTTTTTTTTTTTTTTTTTTTTTCTCTTCCG
>SRPV01000410.1:0-20282 GCA_018360135.1 Claviceps sorghi | reverse complement strand
TTTTCTTCCACAGCCAAATCGCGCCCCTCCTCATGACACCACTCCCCAGGGGCCGAGCCGGCCTTGCCGTCAAGAACCCCTCCGACACCGTCATCCTCTCCTCGGTCCGCACGCCCATCTGCCGCGCCCACAAGGGCGCCCTCCGCGACGCATACCCCGAGGAGCTCCTCGCCGCCGTGCTGGCGCACACGCTGCGCGCGCGGCCTCTGCTGGCGCACCACGTGCACGACGTGGCCGTCGGCGTCGTGCTCTCCGAGCTGGGCGGGTGCAAGGCCGCGCGCATGGCCGTCAACCACGTCGGCTTCCGGCCCGAGCGCACCGCCGTCTTCACCGTCAACCGGGCGTGCGCATCGTCGCTGCAGGCCATTGCCTCGGTCGCCGCCCACATCCGCGCCGGCATGATCGACGCCGGCATCGGCGCCGGCATGGAGAGCATGACGAGGAACTATGGCAGCAGGGCTGTGCCCGCCGACGTGTGGCCTCTGTTGGCGACAGGGGACGGGGCCCATCACGTGCGGCATTGTCTGATGCCCATGGGGTGGACGGCCGAGAATGTGGCGGCGCGCTATGGCGTGTCCAGGGGCGATCAGGATGCCTTTGCCGAGCTGTCGCATCAAAGGGCGGCGCGCGCGAGGAGCGCGGCGTGGTTTGATGCCGAGATTGTGCCTGTGCCTGTGCCGACGCGCTCGCACTCGCGGCGTCCGGACGAGGACGGGCAGGGGCAGCGGCAGGGGCAGGGGCAGCAGCAGGAACAGGAACAGCACGAGGCCACCGTGGCCGTCATGGCAGACGACGGCATCCGAGACGACGTCTCACGCGCCGCCCTGGCCCGGCTCAAGCCCGCGTTTTCCTCCGACGGCACCTGCACGGCCGGCAACTCGAGCCAGATCTCCGACGGCGCGGCCGCGACGCTGCTCATGCGCCGCAGCACCGCCACGCAGCTCGGTCTCGCCGACGGCATCCTCGGCAAGTTCGTGTCCGCCGTGGCCGTGGGCTGCGCGCCCGACGAGATGGGCGTCGGGCCCGCCCTCGCCATCCCGAGACTGCTGGACCGGCACGGCTTGCGCACCGCCGACGTGGACCGCTGGGAGCTCAACGAGGCCTTTGCCAGCCAGGCGCTGTACTGTCTGCGAGAGCTGGGCCTCGAGCGCGCGTGGGACGCCGGCCGCGTGAATCCCACCGGCGGTGCCATTGCGCTGGGACACCCGCTCGGGGCGACGGGCGCCAGGATGACGAGCACGCTGCTGCATGGCATGAGGAGGGACGGCCATGACGTGGGCGTCGTGAGCATGTGTGTCGGCACGGGCATGGGCATGGCTGGCCTGTTTGTGAGGGAGTAGGCTGGAGCGAATTTCCATGTCCATGTGCGTAGAGAACAAGACTCACGCAGCCAGCCACGGCTTGAATCCGCAGACCGGTCCGCAGACCAGTCCGCAGACCAGTCCGCCGCTGGTGTTGCCATCTCGCGCAAACCCCCGTGTCTGCACCACGCCAGACTTGTCCGTGCCGAGCCGCGCCAGACTCTTGCTCACACGACTGTAGTCGCCCGGGAAACCGTGTGCTCTGGCGTCGTTGCCCGTCGTGAGCCCGTGGCCCAGCGCGACGCCGAGTTGCCGTCTCGTTTGCAGCATCACCGAGTAGACGTATCCCGTGTATCGGACAGTTTCGTGGGTCAGCATGGCCGGGAAGTCCCACGTCTTGCCGCCGTCATCGAGGGAAACGGGGTGCCATGGCGTGACGAGCAGGCCGCCGCCGACGCGACACAGACGCTCGTGCTGCGCGGCCGTCCTCAACACCACGGCCACCTTGCGGACGCCCGTCGGGGTACGCACCTTGACGCCCCGGCGCAACCGTCGAATGGGCACCATCCTGCCCGACGCAAGCTCCACGGGAGTGGAACCTCAGGGCCATGTGCTTGGTACTTTCCGTAGAAATCTCCCCAAGGAGCTGTTTCACCACGGTTGTTTCTCCAACCTCCTGTACTTGGATCAGGGGCGAGTAGTCCAAGCTCAACGAGGCATCGGTGGCAAAAGTCGCCTGCAAGTTGGCAACGGCGTGGACAAGCACGGTTCCAATCATGCCAGCGTCGGGAATGAAGGCAGAAATCGCAGGGCACATGCTCCACGTTCGGATCATGGCCGGGGACGTTGGTGGCACGACTTTGACCAGCAGGACCTGCTTCGAGGGCACTGGGTGCAGCTGGACTGCTGCCACACCGGGAGGGATGGCGCCGGCCAAGGCGGCATGTCGGATTGGGATTCTCTGCACCGGCGTTGGTTAGTTTAGTCTAGCCGAGACTGGGGGCAGATGGAGGACGGCCATGATTTCTACCATTTCTTGTTATGATGGGACGTAGAGAGCAGCAAGAAGCGGGCGAATGGAAGCGCTAGGCTCGGAAGAGGTCGGAGTCGAGACCGTGGGAAGCCGTGGACCATTTAAATGTGCCCGGCGAGACTCGCCATGGCATGGCAGTGATGAACAAGCATGCTCTTCCGTGATCAAAGTGCGCCTCGCTCCCCTTGAAAGCGGCTGAGGATAAATTGAACCTACTTAAGTAAGGTACCTACCTACTTACCTAGGTACTGTACCTTAGGTAAGTACCTAGGTCCTACCTACCGCCCGAGACGGACAGCCTCGCGCGACCCACCACGGCGGCTGGACGTGAAGACTTGCCGCCGCCCACGGACCCGCAGTCTCCCCAGGACAGCCAATCGTCGGACTCGCATCGTTCGGGGACCCGTGTGGGGAGCAGGCTGGGGAAAGCACACGAGGGACGTGGCTTCCACGAAGCGCGGGGTTTGGGCTTTTTTTTTTTTTTCTTTTTTTTCTGCTGACGACGTCTGCGTGGCGGGCGCATCCATGTCCGGCAGCTCCTTCCTGCAGGCCGCGCCAACGTGCAGCTGCGGCCTGCGACGCATCTCGTCACAGCGCACCAGACCAGACACGGCCACAAAAGAAGGAGCACTAAGAAGGAGCACTGGGCCACATGCAGACTTTCGCGGCAGGAACCCCAAGGTCCCCCATTCCCTGGGGGCCCCATCCGTGCGCGGGCGAGCATCTGCAGGAGACCATGTGCAGCGGCTTGACGCCTCGCTGTGGCCACAAGGCCAGTGGGTGGGTCCGTGGCGTCGTGGCCGCCGTGGCCGCCGCGCCGGAGCCCGGCCCAGCCCAGCCACCGAGGCATTGTGTCGAACTGCGTGTCGCTTTGCTGCGTGTCGCTTTGCTGCGTGTCGCTCGTCTGTCGTCTATCTGCCCACTCCTCAGCCTTACGGCCCTGACCACCTCCACTTGATCGCACTTGTCTTCTTCACGTATTCTATACTCCCCCCCCCCAACTCGCTGGCCAACCACACAGCCACCTCTCGACCAAGACGCCCTTCATGACAGATGGAAATGTGTCATGGTATTCCCGCGTCGTCGTCTCAAGCCTCTATCGCACCACCTGCTCGCTGCCGGCCATCCGCGCCCATCCTCCATCTGCCATGCCATTCGGCGCATCCCCATTGACGTCATCGACGCGCCGCACCACGGGGGCGCCCGCAAGCACCGAACTCGGGTTGTCTACAGACAGAAGACGCACAAACCCTGCCGTGCCTCGTCTCTCTTTTTCCCCCTTTCAAAACTGTAGCCCCCTTTTTCCCCCCAAGTCGTGCCATTGCCAGATCACCCGCCCAATTTTCCTTCTTCCCCCTTCTATCCGTTGATTTCCTCTCTCGCACATTCCAAAAAATCCCTGTTACCTTCTTCTCGTCCCAAGCAACATACCACCCCTCTCTTCCCACTCGCCAAAAAAGAAAGACAGCAACTCATCTCATCTCTTTCCACTCGCCCCCCCCCGCAAAAAAAAATAAAAAATAAAAACAAAAATCACCAATCACACCAACCTCTTTTCTTGCTCCTCCCGTTCCCGCATCATGCCCGCCTACGAATACTGCTGCCGATGCGGCGGCATGATTGTCATCAGCACCACGTGCAGCTCCTGCGGGCACAAGCAATGCGACGAATGCCCCGTTTCGTAAAAGAAACAAGCTGAGAAAAACAGCCCCAAAAAAAAAAGAGAAAAAAAAAAAAACCAAATCTCGCTGATACTCCACTTGCTCGTGTTGCGCTGCGACAAAAGCCGCATGCGACGCTGCGATACCCTTTTTTCTGCTTGTCCATCGTTTTGCCTCCTCCAATGCCACAAGCGAGCGACGCCTTTCTTGTCCACCGTCAACTATTGCTTTTCTTTTTCTCTTAATATTTTTTTTTCTTCTTTTTTTTTAAAAAAAAAAAAAAATAAAACTCAAAAAAAAAAATCAACCCTGATACGACTGCACCTTCAGCAAGACACCCCATGACCACGGCGCAACCAACACAAGCCCGTCACATCACCCCGACTTGTCGAGGACCTCGTCTGTTAAAGAACACGTTTCGCCAACATGCACGGTACAACGTTCGGTGTGTAAACCCGCCGCCATGATGGTCGGCCAGATGGTCGGGTCGCGTGCACCAGTTGGGGCCTGAAAATGGAGGCACATATTTGATGCGCCATGTACAAGATTTAGATACGGGAAAAAAAAAAAAAAAAAAAAAAAAGGACAAGTCTTTGTCCCCGTCCAGAGTGCCTTGACATGCACATGTTGTAGGCATGGTGTTTGCTCGTGGGGCTGTATGGCCTTTGTACAGAATCGTCGGGCTAACATGACTGTTTACTTGGATTGACTGATGAGGCGAGAAGCACCATCTCCTTTCCATGCAGCTGCCGCTTGTCGTCATCACTTCCCTCGCCCGTTGTGATCGGGTCTGGAATTGCCAATTATCATCGTCACACGCACACACACACACACACACAGAGAGAGAGAGAGAGAGAGAGAGAGAGAGGCCAACCCGTTTGGTAAATGCCATGTCCATTTTCCCTTGTTTAATACACTCCCCACTATGGCGCCCTCATGGTTCTTCTCTGATTTCGTAAAGCCCGTTATATGCGACTTGCTGATATTCTTCAATTAAACATTGCGCCATGTCCACTTCAACATCCATTTCCTGCTTTTTTCTTCTGAATCCGCTCGCGCGGGCCTCAACGCCAAGGGCACGAGATCAAAGTCCAGCCTGATCTTTGATTCCAAAAGGTGCACGATCGAGCAAACGAAGGGTACCGGACTCTGTGGCCCATTGACCAACGTCTTTGAAAAATAGCTGGAAGAAAAAACACTTAAATCAAAGAAGTTACATCTACAGAAAGAAGCGGAAGGGGAAAATGGCAAGTTACGCGACTCAACGAGATTCCGAACAATGTCCACATAATGTACAATCGAGTAAGCTTTAGCAGGGGCGGATATGGAGCGTCAGGAGAAGAGGAAAATGACAAAGAGGAAAGGGGAAAGGGGAGCCAAAAGAGGGCAAAGGAAAAAAGAAAATGAAGGAGGAAAATAGAAGGGAAAGACGAGTGAGAAAAAAAAAGGAATGATAAAAAGGAAACAAGATGGAGAAACTCGGGGCCACAAGCCATCTGCTTGGCCGTCCGACTCAAGTCATCGCTTTAATGAGTGCAAATTGGAATTCAAAGGCCGTCATTCGTAGTGCGCTGTTTCTCTTGGATGTCTCATTGGGCTCAAAAAAAAGCACTTCGAAGCGATGCGAGTTGCAACACACTGAAGCTCAATGCCCAAATGGTTGTCGTTGAAAACCGTCATCGGACCGCTTGTTATAGCAAAGTCCTCAAGGAGAAAGAAAAAGAAAAAGAAAAGAGAACCCTGGCATCTAAATCATACCACCTGGTAAGCTGGCACTGGATATCTGAGAACGTGGCACAGGCGGACGCACGACCATGGGTGGGCTGTGTCGTAGTTGACCATTGCTTGCAATCCTCGCTCTTCGAAAGTGATCGGCAGCAGCGTCATCGTCGGCCCCATGCCCATCCGTCATGCCGAAACCGTTGGTGGGGGATGTATCGGCAGAACCTTCCTCACCGGATCGTGCAAACCCATTCTTCCGGCGAGGATTAATGGGCGGCAGAGGCGGCGCCGCAGCACTACCATACAAGTTGGGAGCCGACACAGCCGCCCCAATCAAGCTGCCTTTGCGGCTTCGCCCATAATGAACATTATCAAGAGGAGGCGGGACCTGCATATTTGGGGCGAAGTAGCGACCGTTTGGTTCCGGACGACCACCAAAGCCCGGGTTGTGACTCATGACGAATGCCTGAGGCGGCGCGTTGCCCATGTAGGGTGATTCTGGACGTTGGGCATCGGAGTAGGCCGCGCCGACAGCACCCGGTTTGCCAAAGGGCTCGTCGTAATTTACTGAACCATTGCGCAGTCTAGGGCCACCTCGACTGAAGTTGCGTCCGCCGTTGCTGGTCTCCGAGCCGCTTCGGTCTCGTTCTGACGCGGCTCGCGAGGCTGCACGAGAACGACCACCATATGTTTGATCATCCCCACGTGGCATGCGGTTGAAAAGGGCGGGCGGCGGTCCGTTCTCGTAGGGCGGAAGCCGACCGTTTGGTGGATGTTCCAGGCTAGGACTTGATCTCTGGCCCCCATGGCGATGCTGTACGTCCAACTCCTTCATCCTTTGCAGTTCTCGACGAGCCTGACGAAACGCCTTCAGACCCGCGGGCAAATTCTCTTCTGGCACTTCCATAACCATCTCACTCTGGTCGATTGTTCCGGCACGGCTTCGTGATGGGCCACGACTCCTGGATGTGTTGCGGGATGAGGGCGCAACACTCACAGTGCCGTGTAGACTGCCAGATGTCTTCGAACCAATGGCGCGACCTCGCTCCTTTTCGCTTCTGTCAAACAAACCGCGACTGGATTTCGAACCCAAGGCTCCGAGACCAACAGATTTGGAGGAAGAGAAAAAATCCCTGTTCTGTTCCGATTGTGGAGGTGTTGGCGGTGCGGAATGATCGTTGTCCGACTCAACGTATGTAGTAAGCCTCTCCCGTATGCGCCGAGCACCATCCGCCAAGTGTTGTGCAAACTCGTCACGGTCGTTGTGTCCACCACCATCCGCATTGATTTCCTCACTGCTCTTGGGCGACGTGTTGTTGGTCCTATTCGACGTTTCTTCCTCTGCCGCTGCCTCTGCCGCTGCCTCTACCGCTGCCTCTGCCTCTGCCGCTGTCTCTGCCTCATGATTTGCGGCACCATACATCGACGAAGCTCCGCTACAATTTCGTAGATGATGCCTGATCATACCACTGACAGTGAGGCCACCATTGGGGCCCAACGTCGGCGAGTCCTCCGGAGGCGCACAGTGGACCGCGTTTGTCGGAGAAGCTCGGCCGTCCGGGCCTTTCGGCGAGCTCAGCAAGAGAGGGGTGGGAAGAGCGGATTTGCGGAATGCAGGGTGGTCCTGGTCGTCAGGTCGCTTAATGGTCAATTGAGGCGGGACGGCAGGCAGTTCTGGCCGATTACTGTTGGCTGAACCATTATCGGCATCATCAAAGACGGTACGGCCAGGAACCTCTTTCTGGACCGGAATATCAGGCAATGGAGTTTGAGGGCCGAGCCTCTCAGCCGTACTTCTCTGCGCGGACGATGACCGAGATCTTTCCCGCATGGATGACGGCGCTGGACCCATGGTGTTCCTTGACACGGACACGTCTCGTCCTTGTTGAAGCTGACGTTGCCGTTGACCGTATCGAGATTCGTCATACTGGACAGTCGGTCGGCCAGGCGCTCCCACCGCCGTGGCCTTTGCACGATCGGCTAGCTGGATCGCAAGTCCGGAAGGTTCTTCTGTCTCGCTGATAGGAGGGCTTAGAGGTGGTGTTGAACCGAGGTTTAGCTTCTGGTCAAATCTTGTAAACTTGCTCATGGCAGGCTCTGCGGGGCTCATGTGAGGCTTGGACGAAGTCGTGGAAGAAGAGCTGAAAGAACGTAAGTTGGGAGCGCTTGCTTTGGAGATGATGGTGCGACGATCTGTGACTCGATCACCAAACGCGCCAGCGGAAGGTGAAGGATTTCTGGAGGCCGGGTCGGGTGTTCTGGTGCGAAACGGGCGCTGTTTGGACAGGGTGTCCATGCGAGACAAAGCTGACGACTGGTGATCGTGGAGGTCTTGGTTCAATCCTTGTTCATAAAGCCTCCGAGTCCGAGTCACACTACGCTCAGGCCCAGGCATGGGCCCGACATGTGCGTCTTTGAAAGAAGACGGCTGAGAAGCGATCGAAGTCTCAGCTGTGGAGTTGCGTGCAGCTGAAGGCGCCGAGGATGTCGTGGAGCTCGTCTCGCGTCGCTTGCTGTAGTCGAGCGTTGAATCTGCCTCCGAGGGGCTGTGAGTATGCTCAGGCTCGGTCGCATTCTTCTCCTTTTCAGCCTGCCGCCAGCGTTGAAAAGAAGATTGTGCTACATCATCTTCGTATAGTGTCCTACCAGACATGCCGGCCCGCGAGCCGGCAGCTAGCTTGTATATCTTTTGCCGGCCGCCAAAGAGATTGTTGCCCTCGTTTGGCTTGGCACGGCTCATTATGCTGCCTGTCGTAGATGAGGTATCGTCTGATTGATACGAGTCAAAGCGTCCCATCTGAGGGCCCTTGAGCGATTCGACTTCTGAAATGTCGTGCAATCCGACTCCAAAATCTACCATTCTTGACTGCCGTTTCGGTTGCAGCACACTGTCGTCACTGGCTTTTCCAAGCTTGCTGTTGGGGTCGTCTTGTTCTCGAAGCATGGAAAAGCGAGCTGAGAGTCCGGTCATAAGTAGACTGGTGCGGAAGTCATCACTCGAGGGAAGTGCTGCAGAAAGGTCAACTTCTGTCTTGGGCTCGTCATCCTGCGTCTTCTTTTTCCCGAACATCCTGAAAGGACCGGAAGGTTCCGCATCAACTGAAGGACGGCGGCCTATAGAAGCATCGTCCTTCCCCTTCTTCTTGGTTCGAAATCGATTCATCTCGGCAGCCTTCGAGGTGAATTACCTGTAAAGGGAGTTTTTGAGAATTAGGTAATCGAGGAGGACAAGACCGAGGACGATGCGCACGTCTATATGCCGCCGATAAACCGTTCACTTGTACTTGGATTGATTTCTTGCCCTTTTCCCCGGCTTAGCTTCAATTGGTATCGTTTTGAGTCATCGGGGAGTCAAAGAATATGGCCCTTGAACGTTGTCAGATTGTAGGAGTTGAAGAGTAGCAGTGCCGATATACTACTAGGTGATGAAACGTCAGTTTCCATCGTGCCAAGGCATCTCCTTCTTTGAATTGGCTGTCATGATACAACCAAGAAAAAAAAACATTGAGTGCTGAAGACCATGATCACGGATGACCAAATTGGGAGAAAGGGTGCTGCTTCTCGAGCCGCACAACTATTCAGAACTGATGGACAGTCGGGTAGTGGGACGTACCGGCGAGTATAAGGTAAAACCACCCTTGCACGGAAAGTTGCAAAAAGAAAAAAAAATTGAAAAAGAAGAATGGACGGACGGGGCCAACGTTGCTGAGGAATCACGGACAGGCTCCTAGAGCAATGGAATGATGGACAAAACAAAAATTCGGCACTTCATAGACAATGCGTGGCGTCGGGTGCAGTGGCGCAGACAAGACTGCGATTTTCTGTGGAAGTATCTGTCGACGGAAAAGGCGAATACAAGGATATCGGGATCTGTCGTTCTGAGAAAATAATGGATCGGCGTAAATGCCCAGTAGTTGGCTTCTTGGTCGGCCGAAGAGACAAGATCCGAGGAGAAGCCCAAAGGATTCGAAGTAAAAGAAAATTACTGTGCGTTGTGCGTGGCACGACGGTCTCTGCGGTGCGTGCGGGATCGGAACGATAAATGATGGGCCAGGGGATTTGTTTGATTTGTTTCAGCCGTCGACGGAATTGCTCATGCTCGGCGGAACGGGCTGCGAGAGTCAAGAGGCGGAAAGGAGAGGAAGCAGTCTTGGTAACGACGGCTGTGAAGGTTAAGGATCGTAGGCGGTTCGTGAATGAAAAGAAGTGAGGTGAGGTGAGGTGAGGTGAGGTGAGGAAGAAGAAAAATTGAGCAAGCAGCGGAAAGCAGGTGGTGGTGAGTGGTTTGGGAGGGGCTCGAGAGAGGACCAGACCAGACCAGACCGGACCGGACTGGAGGAGTCTGGTCTGGTGGGTGCATGCTTTGCTGCTGGGGCGCGCTGCAGGGAACTCAGCACTCGAGTGGCTGTACCTGTGCGTTGATGGGGATAATGCAGACGCAATGCAGCGCCAACACTGCCGGCACTGGGGCGAGGTTGCAGTTGACTCTTGGGGAATCGGGAGGCAGACTTGGCATTGACTGGTTGGGTGCCAGGCGCGCAGGGGTGCATAAGGGGCAAAGGGGGACCGGGGCAGGGGCCAGGTGTGATGATGTGGAAGGCTTAGATTCCCGCTAGCTAAGTTGCGGGCCTTAGATAGGTCTTAGAGACCCTATTACGTAACAGTGCCGCTAACTATTATCATCACCCTTAATAACTATAAACAAACTAGCAAAGAAAACTCTAATCTTAGTCTAATCCTTATATCTCTTTTACTATAATAAAAGAAAGATAATAAAGGAAAAATTATAATATTTACTGCTAACTTTATAACCTATATTTACATTTACCCTCTTCCTTAGCTATATCTCCCTTATATAATAAGTTACTATTATTATTTTACAATTATTATTTTTAGTCTATTACTTTCCTCTAATATACTTAGACTTTCCTATTGCTAGTATTTATGTTAATATATTATATTAGTTAGGCTAAATATTACTTATTTACTAGGACTTCTTCTTCTATTATTTTTTATAGTTTATAGTTAGCCTAAAGGGAGGATAAAGTATTATATAGAATCTAACTAATCTAGCTTTAATAATAGGATATAGTAGTAGAGGAAATAGGTTTAAGATTTGCTTTTAGATTTCTGCTAATACTAGTGTTTTATTTATAGTTCTCTCTCTTTATATAATATATACTAAGAGAGTATATACCTATATCTCTAGTATTTAGGTTTAAGTATAGTTAGCTATTTTATAAAGATCTTTATATCTCTTAATTATAATATAGTTAAAGGGAGTTTTAATAGATAGACAGAAAACTAAGAGGTTTTTAATTTAGTCCTATATAATAAATTACATAAGTTTAATATTAATATATAATCTATATTTTTATATATACTACTATAGAATATAAAATACTTCTCTATTAAGTAGTATAACTTTAAAAGGTAGCTTTAGGTATTTCCTTAAACTATAGTTATATTTTAGCTTTTTTTAGTCTAAAGCTATATTATAGAAGGTTTTTGCGTAAATTTAAATAAAAGAAAGTGGTATATAAAGAGGTTAAAAAAAAAAGATATAATAAAGGAAAGTGTAAGGAAGAAAAGTGCAAAAAGGTAAGTATAAACAAAAGGGTAAATTTTTATTGTTTTATTAGCTGCTTAATAGTTACAACAGCTATTACCCACTATACAGTCTAGTTTTGCAACAGCTACGCTCTGTTATTAGATTTTATTAATAACTTAGTTATAAGCCACTAATTATAATAGCTATTTAGGTTTTAGAAAGTAATATAGTATTCTATCTTATTATTTACTTACCTTTAGTTTAGTATTATCTATATTAGATAATCTATAAGTTATATTAGAGCTATAACCTTTTGTTCTCTATTAAAAGCATCCTTATAGAACAGTTCTAAATAATCCACTAATATTACTAGATATATCCTTTAAGTGTCTAAGATATTTAACTTATATATAGATCTGCTAATTCTATCTAAGATCTTAAATAAGCTAGTAAACTTAGGGCTATACTTTTAACTAACGTTTATTAAAATAATATATCCTTTACTCTCTAAATATATAAGCACCTTCTACCCTTTCTTAAAGAATTCCGGCTTATACTTTTAATTATAGAAATGCTTTATTTAAATTGCTACTATAAACATTAAGTTGTAAGCTTAGAGCCGCTCTTATAGTTAGTTAATAAGTTAATAAGGCTATTTACTAAGAATATTTAATGTGTTATTTAGCTAGAATCCTAAGATTAGTTTATTTAGACTAATTTGCGTAGATATATTAAGAGCATTATTAAACTTAAATTATAACTTAGGGATTGTAGATTCCTATTGCCTTAAATTAATAAGCTGCGCTATATAGAGTTAAATAGCTAACTTAATCCACTAAATTATACGCTTAGTCTGTCTATTAGTCTGTAGGTAGTATGCTATAGAGTGTAGCAGAGTTATCCCTATAAGCTTCTAGAATTATAACTAAATAGCTGCTAAGAATTTTAGATCTCTATTGCTAAGGATTATCTTTAGAATTCCCTAGTTACTTATAAAAAGTTAATTATATAGTATAGTTACATACTATTTTGCTATAATTGTCTTTTTATAAGGCTCTATTATAACTTACTTACTAAATTTATCCACAATTACTAATATACTATTATTATCGTTTAGGGACTTAGGCAAGCTTAGTAAGAAATCAATAGAAATTATATAATAGGGAATTAGTAGTAGCAGCAATAGTTGTAAGTTACTATATCTTTTATGTCTATATATTTAATATACTTAATATAAGGGATAAGTAGTAAGATATAAGCGAAATTTCTTAAGGCCTTAGTTAATAAAGAATTGCTACACTTATTTACTAAGCTTAGAATATTTTAAATAATTACTATTATAAATAGAATAGAATAATTCCTTTGCTACTAAATCTAGTATACACAATCTAAGTAGCAAATCCTTAGCCACTTTCTATAGAAGACTATCTCGCCACTAAAATAGGAGGTTAGCTTTGTTTTATAGTGCTAATTTGTCATTTTCAGTTAAAGTTAGCAAAATACGCTGTTAATATAGGTCTAAGTTATAACCTACCTTAATCTTAGCTTTATATTTTAGTAACATACTTATAAGGTTTATAGTTAGTCTATTTAATATTAGAATAATATTTAATAGTGTCGCTAGCATTTAGTAAACCGGATTTTACTAATAATATATTATGTAAAGAGATAATTGCGTTGTTATCTATAGTTCTAGTCTATTATTAGGTATATCTTCTAGTTAACCTAGTATATTTCGGTTATACATAGGTTTAATAACGTCTAGCTAACTTAGAGTATCTGGAATTTTATGTTCCACACTAAGCTTATAAAGCACGTAAATCTTAAATTAACTAATATATTCTATTGCTTAAATTATTTTCTTATTAACTATGTGTTTATTAGAAGTATTAGTAATATCTACCTATTTAGCTAAGTTAACAATAGAATAATAGTCTATAAAACCAATAACTAGAGGTTTTTATATAGCTTTAATCCATTAATAAGATTTCCACAATATCTAAATATATTTATATATCTTAAGCTCTATAGACTAATACTGCTTTTCTATGTCTAACAAAGTATATAATAGAAAAGCAATTAGTTCTACTAATATTAGCAATAGATATTTAAAAATAATACTATTAACTATAATCTTTACGATTTAACTCTTATAGATATAATATACTATTACTTTAATCCCTTTAGCTAATATATTAAAGTTAATAAAAAGTTGTTAATTAAGGGAGTAAATAGCTAACATAGTATAGGATATTAACGCTTACTTTAGAGCTTTAAATGCGTTAATTTCCGCCACTGTTAGGAGCAATACTAATACACTCTTTGCCTATATATTCTACGCTAGTCCTAATTTTAGCGTTAAATAACGTTCTTAGGCTAGTCTTAATAGGTTAGTTTTACGCTCTTATAGAGGCTTAACTAGTGCTATATACTTTAGAATGTTGTGTTATAGTAAGCTTATAAAACCTAGCAAATATTTAAGAGCTTGTAATGTCTTTAGGAATATAAGATTCTGTATTACTGCTAATTTTTACTCTATGGTTGCTATGCTTAAGGCATCTACTATTTTACTAAGAATAATCGCTAACAGATATACTATATATATCTTTACTAGTTTAATTAACAAATTATTACGTAATAAAATGTTAAAGACCTTTTTGTAATTAATTATATATTAATAAAAGCTATAGGATAGAATAAAAATGTTATCTATATATAAGGCTGCGACTATGCCTCTTAGTATATTGTCTATTCTGTGCTATATATATATATTAGAACCTTTATAACCTATAATAGGGACCTTAAAGGTATATTGTTTATTATAAGTAATAACTGTGAATGCCTACTAAGAATTAAGATAGATATGCTATTAATAGTAAAAGCTTATAGCGTCTATAACAGTAATGTGTATAGTATTCGCTAGCATTGCTATAATATCCTCTTGTTTTTATATTAGATATATATTGTTTATTAAACTAATGTTAAGGCTATATATATCTACAACTATCCTTCCTTTTTAATTAGGCTCCTTACTAATCTAAATAATAAAGATTAGGAAAGTAAATAGGATATACCCTATAGTCTATTTTGCTTTATTATTATTATATAACTTTTTTATAGTTTGCTTAATAATAGTTTAATTAGCCAGTCTAATAGGATAGATTTAGCACTTTTTTAGGATTATATTCTCCTATTTAGGCTTTATCTAGATTCTTATCTATTCTTCTAGAGGCACTATAGTAAAGCCTTTATCCTTAAATAGTTAAGAATACTTATCTATAAGTGCTTACACTACTTAGTCTTTTACTACGTTACTAGACTTATATATATTCATACCTATTAGATAGAGGACTGTCTTTTAATGCTAAAAATACTCTAAGATTAGTAACTTTAGCACATCCTTAGATTCTATAACTATTGCTAAATCTAAGGCTTTATCTTATTAATCTTCCTTAATTATAAATGCTTATGCTTTTAGGTCTATCTTATATGCATAGCTAAGGAGCTAATTGTGTACAATTCTTACTAGTTTATTAGTAAGGTTTTTAATAATAACTTATTAAGTGTTAGAGTCTATAATAGCTGTATAAATACCTAATAAGTTAGTCTTTTTAGGCTTAAATAAGGCTTATGTATTTGTTAGCAACTTATGCATAATAGTAATAAGTGCTATAGAATGCGGCGGAACGTTGCTGTCTATAGTAGCTTTAATAGCTAGCTTTATAATTGCTATATTTAACTATACTAATATAGGGATTTTAATGTTATTATAACTACTAATCTAAGCAACACCTTAGCTGTTAATAATGTTAACCTTTTTAGGACCTAAGATATTTATACTAATAAGTATATTTAGCTGTAATATTAGCACTAAATTAACCTCTTAAGTAATTAAGGCTATTACTAGTTGTCCTTAGGCATTTTTACCTAAGAAATTAAGATTTAGTAAGATATATTATAAGGAAGAATGCTTATTTAGGCTAATACCTTAATATTTTATAGAAGCTACTCTAGTGTAAATTTAAATGTTAGAATAATGCTTTACAATCTATTTTTCGTTAGCTAATGTTGCTAAGCAACCTATGTTAGCACACATATCTGCCTAAAGTTAAGGGTTAGTTACGTTTAGAGAAATCTATAGTTATAGGTAAGCCTATGCTTTACTAGCTTAGCTAATATTAGCGCTGCTAGGTTATATAGTTAAATGTATAATAGAAATATAAGTTATTTATAACATAATTAACTTTTATTAAGGGCCTGCTACTAACTTAGAAAAAGAAGATATTATTAGTAGGCTTACTACTAACTTTAAAAAAGAAAATGCCAGTAAATATGCTATATAAATATATTAAATATTACTAATTATATAAGAACCTAAAGAGTAGTGTTCTAAAGTTATATTAGTAGCTATATAAGTAGTGTCTAGCTTATTATTTTTAGCTAATTTATATTTAATCTTAAGGTCCTTATTTTCTTTATTAAAATCCTTTTATATAACCTTATACTATTCTTACAAATATTTAAACAGAGCATTCTAAGAAGTAAACATCTAATAGCATTTACAACAAATGTGCATATTACTCTAATTATTAATGCCTATAAAGTGCACTTACTATTCTCCTTTAAGTAGAGGAGCTTTAATCTATTACTAATCTTATTCTGCTATATTATACTATATCTATTTTAAGTATAGCTAGGAATTATTAGTATAGAAAGCCTATAGATTATACTATCTATATAAATCTATATTAGGAGCTTGCTTTTATAGCTTATATTCTTAAGGCAATTAATTCTAATCTATATAGTAAACTTATTAACTATTCTAATCTATATAGTATACTTATTAACTATACTAATTAATATAGTAGACTTACTACTAATAAGGCATTTGTAAAGTAAAATTGCTATAAGGATTACTAGTAAATAGTTAATAAGTTTAGCCTCTACTATAATTAAAGTTAACACCCTTAGAGTTAAAATTAGCATTTTATTAAGAAGAAAAAGCCTATTAATTACTAAAGGTTTAATTACTAGATAAAGTCTAATTATTAGCTTATTATTATCCTATATTTGCTTACTATCCTAAGTATTGTGTCTAATACTAACTATTATATCTACTTATATATCTACTAGGTTTAGGATATATAGTAGTATATAGAGTTATAGATTAATATAAACTAAGATATCTATAATTATTAGGATACTGCCCTCTACTATTAGCTAGTCTAAGACCTACTCTATAATAATAAAAGGGTTAGAACGTCTAAGAGGGTCTATTATAGAGCTAAAGACTAGTGTAAGGTAGGGGAGGAAACTATAAAGTAGGCTTCTAAGGAGGGAACTTCTTTTTTACTAAAGCTAAGATAGTAGCTTCTTTATTCTAAATAGTAATAATAAAGTTATTAACAGTTGTAGTCTTAAAAGGAGGAGGAATAATAGCTTAAATAGTAGGTTTAAAAGAAGTATAAACTATTTAAAGCTAATTATAGACATCCTATCTAGTTGCTTTAGTATCCTAAATAAGATTATAAATAAATGCATTAACTATATCTTCTATAGCATATTTACAGAGAGTATACTTAGCTAAGCAAATATAAGAGAGAACTATAGAGGCTAGTTCTTTAAATCTATTAATTAAGGTCTTACATACTATATTAATTCTAGTAGAGTTAAGTAGGTTTCTCTTAATATCTATTATTAATTAGCTATACTAGTTAAGTGCTTAGCCCTTAAAATAGATAGTCTATACTAATTAAACTACAGTCTTACTATAAAGCTAAGTAAGGTACTTAAGTTTGTTTATAAAGGTAAAAATATAAGTATATATAGTTAACTTAGAATCTAATACTATACTTATACCTAATTTATCTTATATACTTAGATTAAAGTAGCTTATATTAATAGGATAAAGCAATATAACTTTACCTCCTAAGTTTCCTAATATATAGCTTACTACTCTAACTATAGGTAGTTAATTTAGCTAAGAATAAGCTAAGGCTTATGCTATCTCTTTAGTTAATTAAGTAATAGTAAAGAAGTTATATAATATTTAAATTAGTATCTCTCTAATAAGAGTTACACCCTTAACACCCCTAGGACTATTACCTATATTATTTAATATATTATAATTGTTACCTTAGTTATCTCTATTATCTCTATTTAACTAAGGTTCTAAGTAGTTATTTAATAGTAAATCTAATTAATAGCTAACTAATAGTAATAGACCTAGTAGGGATAGAAGCTATAATATAAAGAAATAGAATAAGTATAATATAGGGGAACAGAAAGGTAGTGATTTAGTATTAAATAGGCTAAGGAACCTTAGCCCTATTAGTGTTATAGGAAGTGGAGGATTTGTCTAATATAAAGCCTATAATCTTTATACTAAGTCTAATAATATTTAATTAAATATAGTAATTTAAAGTGCTTCTAAGGATTTTATTAGATTTAGGTATATTAGGGAAAGTAGCCTTGCTACTGCTAAAGTAGAAGGTGCCTCTATAGATGTAGAAGGTGTGCTTATAAATAGGGAAGGAGTAGTTAATATAGTAGATATTAGGGGTTTTAATATCTCCCTTATTATAAAAGATTCTACTGCTGCTTCCTATAATAGGCTACTTTATAATAGGCTAGCTATTGCTCTAAGTCTTTTGCTAAAGGTTAAACTAAGATGTAAATTTAATAGTAAAAAGGGCAAACAGAATTAATACTATATGTTAAATACAGCCTTAAAAGAACACAATATAGTTTATTTAATAGGAAAATTAAATTCTTATAATATATCTATCTTATTAAAGTGCTAGAAACGTTTAGCAAAGTATTTAATAATAGTAAGTTAAGGTTAGAGAAGAAAATCTATGTTTTTATACCTAGTATTAATAAAGTGTTAAAGCTTCTACGCTTAAATAATTATCTACTTTAGGGGTTCCTTCTCTATTAAAGATTATAAAAAGTTATTAAATTTATTAAAAAGATAAAGGAAAAAAGGGGATAAAGGAAAGATAATAAGAAGTCCTGTGATACTTTTCAGCTGATTTTAAATTATAGTAGATAAAAATCCTAGTTTGCAGCAATTGCTACCATTTATGATGATGTGGAAGGCTTAGATTCCCGCTAGCTAAGTTGCGGGCCTCGGATGGGTCTTGGAGACCCCATCACGTGACACCAGGGGCCAGGGGCCAGGGGAGCAGGGGGGCTCAGGGGCCTAAAAGGGGGTCCAAGGGGGTTCCAAGGGGAGGGAAGGGGGGCCCCCAAGGAGGGGGCCCTAGGAGGATACCCAATGAGGGGCCCTGCACAGGGGCATCAGTGAAGGGCCTGGCCTCGTGCTGCCTGGCTGTTTGGTCTGGTGTTGGAGCCGCTCCAGCTCCATCACTTGCGCATCCAATTCACCACTACCAAGTACCATTCAGGTACCTTTGAGTACTTGGTAGTGTCTACCTCCTGCCTACAACCTACTACCCGGGTACCTAAGTACTGACGAGCAGGTAGGCGTGTATGATTCATCAGATCAATCTAGTGCCAGACGTGCAGTTCGTGATTGGGCTCGACGTCCAGCTTAAGAGGGGCTTTCCTTGCTTTATGATTCGTTTCTCTTCCAGGATTCATTCGATGTTTTTTCTTCCCACTCTCCGTTCTCGACAACTTTCCGGGACCCGGCCGTCCGGACAGAGATCAGGGTAGTATAAGTAATAAGCAAACCATTGTCAATATACATAGTATATCATGTCCATTAGATCGGATGGATGACTGGACCTCGAGTGTAGCCGTGTCGATTTGTAACAATGTACTGTATGTACACAGATAGATACTTAGGTACCTACTTAGATATCTAGGCATGTACCTAGGTAGGTACCTATGTACATACCTAGTACGTACTTTTCCTGTGGCCACTTGAAACAATACTCTGGCAGTGGCTTGGAAAAGGTGGACCGATGATGCTTGGGATTGTGCTTCCATTCGGCGTCATCATCCTCGACCACTTTAGTCATCCAGGGACCGGCTCCCCCCCCCCCCCCCAAAAAAAAAGCACTCCATCGCGACTCAAGGCTGGACATCGAGAAAACGAAAGCGCGAGCAGTGCAACGATATCCTGTCGGCCTGAGTTCGGAGAGCGAGCGCCGAATCCAGCCCTCCCATGTCAACCCTTGCTTTGTCCCCAGCCCTTTTCGTTCAACGGGGCCGGCCCCGTTGAAGTGTTCCTGTTCCTGGCTGCAAGTTCAGTGTTGTGCATGCGGACATGCAGAGGGCCTTCTGTGTCCAATATGAAACCGGGGGTCTCCACGAGGCGACGGGCGACGGGCGACGGTTTTTTTGGCCCATCTTTTTGCTCAAACGGCCGTCCAAGAATGCTTAAGCCAGGATGAGAAGACGGCGGGCCAGCGAGATGCCCACTTTGTAGTGTACATACATAGGTACCTACATACCTACCTAAGGTAAGTACCTACCTATGTACAAATACAATGTACATGGAGAACATCTCGAATCCTACCAGGCCAGATGGTAACCCTACCCGTTGGAAAGGGAGGGGGGCACTCTGTCTCCGGGCGAGGCATGCATCTCGCTTGTGCATGGCAAATGAGAGCTAATCCGTTGCTGTTGTACACTTCCATGTACCATTCGGGCCAATTGCCACGTCAAGACAACCCGCCGATAAGGATAAATGTCCCCCGACAAGCTCATCTGACTTCAATCTGCCCCTGACACTGGACCGGATTCTCTGGACATTCCAGCCAATGCCCAGCCACATTGCCGGACTCCATGGTCTTGTCACGTCCGTCATCGAGCGGCAATCCATCGACTTCCGAGCTATGCGCGGTTGTCATGGGTACCTTGACCCGACAACATCCAACGAGCCAAAAATGCATGGTGGCAGTCAGGTCGCAATCGCAAGTCCCAAATTAGGCCATCCGTCTCGACGCTACATGTATGTACAGTACAATCCTTGAATTATTCTAAAGGCGTGACTTTACAGGGGTGATTGGGCCAATCAAACAACGCTTCGGAAATTACGGTTA
>SRPV01000041.1:0-51079 GCA_018360135.1 Claviceps sorghi | reverse complement strand
AGCTATTCCCTATAGAAAGCCTAGGAAGGCCGCTAGAAATAGGGCCTATAGGTTCTATAATTTTAAGAAAGCTAGTCTTTATTACAAGCTTTTTAGAGGGAATATATACTATATAGGTCTTAGAACCTACTATAGCAATTAGCCTTTTAGGGACAGTCCTAGGGGCTAGCTTCTAAGCTTTAGGCCTTTTTTCCAGTGGAATTAGGACCTTACAATAAGAGCCTATAGCTTTAAGAGAGCTATAATTAAGCCTAAAAGGCTTGTTAAAATCATTAGCTAATAATTGTGCTGGGCACGCTGGTTTTGTGGAATTAGCCGATAAATTTATAGAATTTAATACTAAAAAAAGTGTAAAATTCCATAAAAATAAAGGTAAACCAGACCAGTGTAGGGTAGCCTGTAATCTATCCATAATAACACAAATAGAACGCTTAGCTAATCTATTTTGCTTATAGATATAAGGGGAAGAAGTAGTGAATTTAATCCCCTTTTTAGCTAGCTAGCTCTGCAAAGCAGAATCAATTTCTTTACCCCTATTAAAATGTAGATGTTTAGGGTAGGTTCTAAATTCGTTCTTTAGGGTTCTAAAGAAGCCTTTTATAGCTAAAAATACAGCCAGGCTCATAACCTATTAGAAATAAGGGGTTTACAGAGGCTTTTGCCCTCTGAATTACTAAGGTAGTGAGGCTTAGTAAGCTAGAAGCCAGAAGGGCTCTGCAGCGCTGCAGCCGAAGCTACAGGCCTTATAACTAATATTAAAAGCTTAATGCACAACTTCTAGCACTTAAAATACGCTAAATTCTAGCTTATAGAAGGCAGTAGAATTTTTTTAGATTTTTATTTAATTATCTAATGTTATAGGTAGCAGGCTTAGATTAACAGTCTATACAGTTAGTAGGCAGCTAGTAAGGGGGAATGTCTTCTCCCTTATATACCCTCTAAGCCTATTAGAGGCCTAGCCCTATAAAAAGGGGCTTATAAACTACTTTTTATTTTTTATAAAATTTATTTATATAGGAAAATAAAAAAATAAACTTATAGCTATATAAATAAGGTGCTAATGTGCTCCCTAAATGTTAACTTAGTAAAAATCAGCGTGCAACTTTAAAAATCAGAAAAATTAACTAATTATATAAAAAAATTCCCCTTATTTTAGCAATAAAAATACTAGTTGCAAAATCTTCTATAACCCCTTAGTTATTATATAAATTAGCTATAAAGTGCACCCTAAGGTAGCCTACTATATAGCCCTTAAGGTAAGTAGCTTAAATCTTTAAGCTAAATTTTAATTACTTACTTAGTTACTATAAAAATTAATTCTAAAGTCTTATTAAGCCTAATAGACTATTAGGTTCCTAATTAAGCGTGCGCTAGCTACTATAAGGCATAATTAAAAGGGAAAAGGCAAGAAAAGTGGGGCGCTTATAGCTATAAGCTACGAGCAGAAGAATTAATTCTATAGGCGCTGCGCGCAGCCTAAGGCCGCTTGCAACGCCGGTAACATCTAAGAAAAGCCCCCTAAGGGTCCCTATAAGGGTCCCTATAAGGCAGGGGCTAAGGGTCACTATAAGGCCTGTTGAGAGGCCTAATAGATAAGGAAGTCCCCTGAAAATAGCTGTTATTTTCAACAACTATAATACTAAAAGGGCCCTATATTAGTCCCTATATATAACTATAGTAAAACCTTAAAATATAAAAGGTAGTTTAAAATACTTATAAAGCTTAAAGATAATAGTACTATTAATATACCTTAGTAAATTAAAAGGCTATATTTAAGGTAGTAGTATACTAAAACTATATTATATATAATAAATAATATAGCTTTTAGTAAAGGGTAGTAATAAAAGTAATAGTAAATAAAGGGAGCCTTTAAAAACTTAAATAATAGGCTAAACTAAGAAGTAGGCTTCTATTAGAAATTTAATAGGTCTTACCTTTATACTAAGGTATAGGTAAATCTTAAACACTATAACACAATTATTAAGGTAAAGCTAAAGCTTTTTTTAATTAGTTTTTTCTAATATTTATAGTAAGAATAAATAATCTTTTAAATAACCTTAATACTTACCTTAATTCTATAGTATTCCTTAATAAGAATAAATTTATAATAAATAAGATTTATAATATCCTTAAATAGCTACTAAACTAAAAAGCACTTAAGCTTAATAAGCTTTTAGCTAAGTTTCTAAAGGTATATAGTAAACCTTTAGCCTATACTTTAGCTACCTTTCTTAATATATACTATTAAGCTAAATACTACTTAAAACTATTCTAAAAAGCTAAGATAGTTATTTTATATAAGCTTAAGAAGACCCTTTTAAAGATATAATATATAAAAGTATAGTGTTTTATTTCTCTTTTAAGTATAATAAGTAAAATCCTTAAAGTAGTAGTAGTAGTATAAATTATTTATATATTTAAAAAAAAAGGCGCCCTTTTTAATCTTTAAATAGGTAATAAAGTAAACTACTTTACTAAGGTAGCTCTTAATATTTTAATAAAAGCTATAAAAATAATATAATATTATAGTAGAACTATATTACTTCTTTAACTAAATATCTCTATAGCTTTTAATATAGTTTACTATAAATAACTAATATATATAATACTTACTATTAAATTACTTATATAAATAGTATAATAGGCTTAGGCCTTTACTAATAAATAAGAAGCCTACTTAATATTTAAAGGTAAAATAGCTACTACTTAACCTATACTTATAGAGGTTTTATAAGGGTTCTTTATATTCCTAATACTATTTCTATTATATATTATACCTTTATATAAAAAACTTAAAATAGTTTACTTTACTTTAGTCCTTAGCTTCTTAAATAATATAAATATCTTAGTATATAAATATATAATAAAAGAGATATAGGAATGCCTTAAAACTATATAAAAGGTTTACTAAAAATAGTCTTAAAAATCTAGCCTTTAATTCTATTCTTAAAAAAGTAAACTTATTTATTTTACTAAGAAAAGATAACTAAATATAATATAGATTTAGCTTAATAATACTATAATTTAGCTAATATAAGCTATACACTTCCTAAGAGTCTAAATATACTATAAACTATAGTAAAAGGTATATTAGAAATAGCTTATAAAAAAGCTTATATACTAATAGCTAGCTCTTATTACACTTATAGTATTTATATAAGGGTGCTTACTATAGAAATTAAGACTTCTATATATATAGGTTATATAAAGCCTTATTATATATAGCATAAGTGTATACTATACCCCTACTAAATAAGATAAAGTAGCTAAAAAAATTATAAAAGTATTTATTATAAAATAAATAAAGTGCCTTTAAGTAGTATTAAGTACTTATAAAGCAATACTATAAACCTTACTTAAAACTAAAATAGTAATACTATCTCTTAACCTTTACCTTAACTATTAAGTTTAGTAATACTATAAATATATTAAGATAAATAGTATAATAATAAGAATCTATGCTATATATACTATAGTTATAATATACCTTTACTATTAGGCAATCTATTAAAAGTAAATATAGGTTATAGAATATAAGCTATTTTTAAACTATCTCCTCCTTAATTTTAAAGCCTTTAGCTTAAGTTAAAAACTAAAAAAAAATAAAAAAATAAGTAATATAAGAATGGAACTAAAGCCTTTACCTATAATTTATACTAAGACTAATATATAGCTAAATAAGACCCTAACTTTTACTTTAAAGTAAAAGTTATTTATCTTTACTATTACCTTACTAAGTTTAAATTAGTAGCCTTTATTTAAATATATATAAAAAAGATTAGCTTTAATTACTTCTTTTATAACTACTATATTCTTAAGGTAGAATTACTAATATACTACTACTAAAATAAAAAGAAAGACTATTAATACCTAATTATATAATACTTAAAATATAACTATCTTTAACCTATAAGTGCTAATATAGAACTAATATAAAACTAAAGGGATATCTATATAGCCCTTAACTTACCTAAATTAGTAAGATATCTTACTTAATAAATTCTTAGCATTAGCTAACTCTTTTAATACTACTTAGCCTTTATACTTTAGAAATAATAGAAAATTAACTATATAAAGGAGAAAAGGGCTTATAATAGGCTTAGTAAAAAGAAGAGAGGGGTATAAATAAGAAAAAGCTTATATATTTACTATATAGAGACTAATAATTATAAATATATAAAAGGGTAGTAAAAGAGGGCTATACTAAGACTAAGCTATAGATACCTAATTTATTTATTTATAAAAATTATAAAGTAAAGAAAAAAAAAGCTATTAAAGATACTTTAGGTGCCTTAAGGGCAACCCTATAGGCGCCCTTAAGTTTTATTATAGCCTTAAAAGGCCTTTAACCCCTTTTTTAAACCCCTCCCCTCCCTACCTATTCTACCCCTATTCTCTACTACCCCTCCCTCCTTCTTACTATTCTTAGCTAAGGTTTTACCTATAATTACTATAGCTACTATTACTAATAGGGTATTAATCTACTTTATAGCTATAGCTAAACATTTTATATAGCTTAGTATATTTTACTTAAAACCCTTAAAGACTACTTTAGCTATAGTAAAGGCTTAATTTATACTTAGCTTAGTATTAACTAAGTACTAAGCAGTCCCTTAAACTTCTTAATATACTTTAAACTATAATATATTAGCTAAGTAAGGATAGAAGTAAAACTAAAGTAAACTTATATTAAATAGGGATTTTAAATTATTCTTATTCTTATTATTATAGGTTACTTAAAAATTAAGGAAAGCCTATACCTTTACTTAATAAGAGATATAAATAAGTAAGGGCTGCTTTAATTAAGGATTATATTAAACCTAAAGTAAACTAAAATAACTTACCCCTTTATAATTATACCTTACTATACTATACTTAAAATAGAAACTACTAATACTTAAATAATTAGTAGCTATAATAGACTTAAAAAGGGCTTAAAAGGGAACTTACCTTTTTAATTATAGTAACTTTTTCTTAGATCTTTTATTTATATAATATAAGAGTTATAAGGCTACTATTACTAAGGGCCTTAAAGAGGTTAGTACTAAAACTAAGCTAAACCCTAGAATAACTTACTAAGCTATAATTTATTTATTAAGATATAGTCTTTTCTTAAAATTATTAATAGAATTAAAGACTTAAACTAAGCTTATACTAAGAACTAAAGGGAAGAAGGAAGGATATTTATTAATTTAAGCTTTTACTATAAAAAAAAAGGGAAAAAAAAGGTTCTTAAACTTAAGAGAAAAGGACCTTACTTATAGAAAAAGACTTAACCCCTTAAATTACTTATTAGTAAGCTAGTTTTAATTAAGAAATTAAAAAGTAAAAATATAAAAGTATAGTAACACTAATAAACTCCTATCTTAAACCTAGCTTAGGCCTTTAGTTTACTTATATTAAATTAGTAACTATACTTTAAATTAGTAATTATATTCCTAATTAGGTAAGCCTAATAATATATTACTTAATATAAAACTACTATATAATATATTCTAAAATTATTAAACTACTAACTAATATAGGCTCTTATTAGCTTTAAACTAAACCACACCTAAATGCCCTTAATACACGCCTAAACTATATATCTTTAACATATATATTATACATACCTACTACATTAATTTTTATTTTCCTTTAGCTCTTTTAGCAACTATAGCTACTAACTTAGCTAGCAGTATATTATATTTTACACGCTAAAACCGCTAAGGCCCTGCCTTAGGGCCCTAACCTTAGAAAGACACAGTAGTATATAGGTTTTCCTCCCTGCTTTAGGGTTTTTTCTATATAAATAACTAAGCAGAAGTACTAGATAATAGCTCCTAAAGCTATCTAGCGTATTTTAATAATAATATATAAAAAATATTAGCTTTAATTACTTTTTTTATATTTATTATATTCTTAAGGTAGAATTATTAATATACTATTACTAAAGTAAAAAGAAGGACTATTAATATTTAATTATATAGTACTTAAAATATAACTACCTTTAACTTATAAGTGCTAATATAGAACTAATATAGAACTAAAGGGATATTTATATAGCCCTTAACTTATTTAAATTAGTAAAATACCTTACTTAATAGATACTTAGTATTAGCTAACTCTTTTAATACTATTTAGCTCTTATACTTAAAAAATAATAGGAAATTAACTATATAAAAAAGAAAGAGGCTTATAGTAAGCTTAATAAAAAGAAAAGAGAGATATAAATAAAAAGGAGCTTATATATTTATTATATAAAGACTAATAATTATAAATAAATATAAAGAAATAGTAAAGAGAGGCTATACTAAAAATAAGCTATAGCTACTTAATTTATTTATTTATAAAAGTTATAAAGAAAAAAGAAAAATAACTATTAAAAACACTTTAAGCACCTTAAAAGTAACTATAAAAGTGTCTTTAAGTCCTACTATAACCTTAAGTAGCTCTTTTTAAACCCTCTTTTTTTTAATTATTTTACTTTTATTTTCTACTCTCTCTCCTTTCTTTTTACTACTCTTAGCTAAGTTCCCTTTTATAACTACTATAGCTACTATTATTAATAAAGTATTAGTTTACTTTATAGCTATAGCTAGCTACTTTATATAGCTTAATATATCTTACTTAAAGCCTTTAAAGACTATTTTAGTAATAGTAAGAGCTTAACTAATACTTAGCTTAATATTAATTAAGTGTTAAATAGTCTTTTAAACTTTCTTATATACTTTAAACTATAATATATTAATAAAGTAAGAATAAATATAGAATTAAATTAAACTTATATTAAATAGAAACTTTAAATTAAACTTATCTTTACTATTATAAATTACTTAAAAGTTAAAAAAAGCCTATATCTTTACTTAATGAGAGATATAAATAAATAAAGGCTGCTTTAGTTAAAGACTATATTAAACCTAAAGTAAACTAAAATAACTTACTTTATTATAATAGTGCCTTATTATATAGTATTTAAAATAAGAACTATTAATATCTAAATAATTAGTTACTATAATAGACTTAAAAGGGGCTTAAAAAAGTACTTACCTTTTTAATTATAATGACCTTTTCTTAGATTTTTTATTTATATAATATAAGAGTTATAAGGCTACTACTACTAAAGGCTTTAAAAGGGTTAGTATTAAAACTAAGCTAAACCCTAAAATAACTTATTAAGCTATTACTTATTTTTTAAAGTATAGTTTTTTTTAAAAATTATTAATAAAACTAAAAACTTAAACTAAGTTTATATTAAAAACTAAAAGGTAAAAGGAAAAGTATTTATTAAATTAAGCTTTTATTATAAAAAAAAAGAAAAGAAAAAGGTTTTTAAACTTAAAAAAAGAGAACCTTATTTATAAAAAAAGACTTAACTCTTTAAATTACTTATTAATAAGCTAGTCTTAATTAGAAAATTAAAGAGTAAAAATATAAAAGTATAGTAGTATTAATAAACTCTTACTTTAAACTTAGCTTAAGCCCTTAGTTTATTTATATTAAATTAGTAATTATACTTAAAATTAATAACTATATTTTTAATTAAATAAGCTTAATAATATACTATTTAATATAAAACTACTATATAAATATCTTAAAAGTATTAAACTACTAATTAATATAGATTTCTATTAGCCTTAAACTAAACTATACTTTAATATCTTTAATATATATTTAAACTATATATCTTTAATATATAAATTATATATACCTACTATATTAATTTTCCTTTAGTTCTTTTAGTAACTATAGCTACTAACTTAGCTAGTAGTATATTATATTTTATATATTAAAACTACTAAGGCTTTACTTTAAAGCCTTAACTATAAAAAGATATATAGTAGTATATAGGTTTTTCTCTCTACCCTAAGGTTTTTCCTATATAATTAACTAAGCAGAGGTACTAGAAAATAGCCCCTTAAGCTATTTAGAGTATTTTAATAATAATTATTAGGGTTTTAGACTTATACTATAACTAAGAGGTTAAAAGCAGCTTTAGGTTAATAAATTATTAAGATATATACTCTATAAGCTTATTACCTTATATATTCTGCCTTTATACTTAGCTTATTAGTCTTAACTATTATAAGCTTATTACTTTAGCTTTTTTACTTAACTTTTATGCTTTTATCTTTATACTATAAAAGAAAATAGCTATTAAAGATAAAGGGTTCTTTAAATATTAGCCTTTACTTTAGTTTTATAATAAATTTAGCATTTTTTAACTTAGCTTTTTCTTTCTTAAAAAATATAGTATTATTAAGGCTAAAGGTGTTATTAGTTTATATTTTAATAATTCTAAAGTTTAAGTTTTTATTTAAAGTAATTAATAAGTATAGGTTATAGCTTAAGGTTATTATTATAAGCTTTTCTTAATAATATTTTATATAAGTTACTTACTAATAGATACTTACCTTAGCTATTCTATAAAGTAGCTTAATTACTTTTATAATTGTTGGAATTGCCCCCTTATAGGAGAACCTTAGCGTAGCTTAGATAGATTAATAGGAGCAAGAGTAGCGCTCTTATTAAGTATATTTTTATAAATATAGAGTAGCACTTAAGGGGAAAAGTAAGCTAATAATAACACTACTTTTCCTACCTTTTCTAACCTTTTAAGCTAGCTTAAAACCTTTATAAAATAAGCTAAATTAAACCCTTTTTTATTGCTTTTTTTATTATATATAATACCTATTAGTTTAATATTAATTAGTAGTTGTAAAACTATAGATTTATAAGGTTATCTAAAGAGATAGCTTTTAAAAGACCTTTTATAAGGTTAGGTTTTACTATTATACTATAGGTAAGGAATTTTTATACTTTTTAAAAAACCTTTTAAGGTTAGGTTTTACTTATATAACTATTTTTTATTAATAAAAGAAAAGAGCCCTTTTTATAATAATAACTTTTATAAACTTAGATACTATTACTAATTATTATATAAAAAAACCTTTATTTTTATTATTTATTATAATAAAAACCCTTAATTTCTTACTTCTTAGCCTTTAAAGTAAAAACTAAGTTTTTCTCTTAACTAAGCTAGTTAATAAATATAATACTATAATATAACTATAAGAGAAAGACTCTCTTTAAAGGATATTATAAGAATAAGACTAAGAAAACCTTAATTTTAGCTTAATAATAGGATTAAAATACCTATATTTTAATATTATACTTAGTATTATTAAAAGCTTTTATAATATAATTTTACTTAACTAAAAGTATACCTAAAATAACTTAGCTAACCTTTATACTACTTCTTTTATTAAGCTTAATAATATATTTATATATTATATTTAGCTATACTATAATAAAAATTAAAGCCTTAAGTAAATAATCTATAACTTTTAAAAGAATTTTAAAAACTAAGAATTCCTTAACTTTAAAAGAATTAATACTTTAATTTAAAAAGCTTTAAAAAATATTCTTTAAAACTAAAGAGTTAAGCTTAGTAAAGATATATAAACTAAAATTACTAAATCCCTTTTTAAGTTAAAAGAACTTAATAATAAAAAAATTAACTAAAGGTTCCTTAACTTACTATTTTCCTTTATATAAAGTATATAAAATCCCTTTTTAAAAAGGTAAAGTATATAAAACCCTTTTATTAGCTTATAAAATATATAAGAACTTTATATAGCTATATAATATATATAAAAGCTCCTTTTCTATACTTTATAAGCTAAAAGAATCCCTTTAGCTTTCCCTTTACTAAAAAAAAGCTTTTAAAAACTTCTTAAACTATAAAGTTAAGTATATTATTTTAAATAACCTAAAGAATAGCTAAAACCTATTAAAAGCTAATAAAGTTAGTACCTTAATAGCTAATAAAAGAGATAAAACCTATAAGAAAACTTATAAATACCTACTTTTAATAACCTTATAAATAAGTAAATCTATTAAATTTTAAAAAACCTTACTAAAGAATATATTAAGGAAGATAAATATAGTAGTAAAATATATAACTTTCTTATCTTAAAGGTTAATATCTTTACTAATATATATATAAAAAGTAATATTTTATAAAAGATTTAGCCTTAAGCCTTTTTAATAATACTTATAAAAAATACTTTTATCTTTTATTTTAATATACTTTTAAGTAGATTTCTACTATTTTATAAGCTTATAACTTATATAAAAAATTACTTTAAAATAGAAAGTAATTAGTAATTTTATTAAATTAAATAAAATAAACTTACTTTTAATAGAATTATTATTAATAACTTTAATAAAACTAAGTTATAGTATCTTAAACTTCTTATTATTAAACTTAAGAAAATCTACTATAGCCTTTTTTTACTAAATATAGTTAATATAAAGCTTTAAAGTTAACTTATTATAGCTATTAATAGTATTTTTAAGTATATATTAGCACTTTTTATTTATATATTAACCTTTAAAAAAGTGCTTAAAAACCTTAAAAAGTGCTTAAGGGTTAATAAAACTATTAACTTATAGTAATAAATTATAAAAATAAATAATTTAAGTAATTATAATAAAGCTTACTTTATAGACTATTACTATAGCTAAGTAAATAAGTCTTATTTTTCTATATAAAAGTAAGGAAAGTTATATTTTTCTTATAAGTACTTTATTTATAGTAAATAAAGCTATTAGTTAACTAACTACCTTAAGTATAAATAGTAAAAGGTAAAGAAGAAGTAGTAAAAAAGTAAAAATTATAAAACACTACTTATAAAAGGTAATTATAATACCTTTTTATAAGCTTTTAAAAGTATTTTAAAGAAATATAGTAATAAAGAACTAAAAAAAGATAATAAAGAAGACTACTTAGCTTAATAAGCTATTAATACCTTCTTTATTATAAAACAAAAGTAATAAAAACCTTTAAATTTAACCTTTATATAATTTTTTACTATAACCCTTATTATAAATATAAAGCTAGCTTTAAAGCTACTAATATATATACTATAAACCTTAACTTTTAAAGGATTTTAACTCTTAAAAATACTTAAGAATAATACTTTTAAATATACTTTATTAAGAAATAACTCTTATAACTACACTAATAACTTTAACCTTTAATACTTTATATTAAAAAAAAGATATAATAATAAGGTATTTTAAGAAATTATATTTAATACTAATACTATAAATATTTTAACTATTAGTTTTAATTAAGTAAAAGTATTAATAAAGTTAATGCCTTACTTAAAAATTAAAGCTATAGATTAATACACTATTAATTTTAATATAGAATTAGTAAAATGCTTAAATATTCTTTAAGTGCTAATAATCTTTAGCACTATTATTTTTTATATTTTTAGCTTACTAACACTATTTTTATATTATATTATAAATATAAATAAAATAAAAGTAAAGCTTAATAATATTAAAAATATACTAATTTAAGGATTAATAAGAGTCCTAATTATCTATAAATAAGGATATTTTTAGTAGACTTTATAAGCTAATAAAGCTAAGGTTTTTTACCTTTTAAAATAAGAAATTTATTAACTTTATTACTACTTTAGTTACTCTTTTATTACTTAATTAAGCTAGCTATTATAATAAGCTAATAAAGATATAACTATAGAAATTATTAAAAAACTAACTTATAAATACTATTAATATTAACTTTATAGCAAATCTCTTAATAAATTTAAACTTATATTAAAAAAGAACTATAAATTTAACTATAAAGTTATTATTAATATTCTCTAAATTAATAATAAACCTATTTTATATATTATTAATACTATAACTTTATTTTAAGCTATATATTTCCTTAATTTAAAGAAGTAAAAGGTATATAATATTTAAAATACTTTAAAAGAATACTAAATTAATATATATTTTAAGCTCTTAAACTAAATAATTTATAATACTAAAAAGGCATTTACTTTTATAAAATTCTACTACTTAGCTTAGTTAATAGCTATTAATATAAGTAAAGTCCTTATTAAAGCCTATAATAGTATAAGAAAGGTTAAACGCTATTATACTTTATTAAAAAGGGTATATAATATTATTAAGGCTAAGTTTAGTAACTTTCTTATACTAAGCTAAAGGTTATAAATAGCTATTAAAGCTATTAATAACTTTACTAAACTTAATAATCTTATACTAACCTTATTAGTATTTAAAATATATTTATAAATAATAATAAAATTAGCTTTAAGCCTTTTAATAACTTAAAGGGCTATAATTCTTTATAAAGCTACTAATAAGGCTTATAAATACCTTATAAAGCAGCAACTTTATAATATATTATATATAAGAAATAGGCTAAATACTTTCTTAACTTATAAGCTATTATTATAATTTAATATAAAAGTATAGTATAAGAAAAGTAGTTAGTATAATCCTTATAAGTTACTAGCTATAAATAATAAGATTTATACTATAGTAATACTTAATAGCTTAATAAACTTTTAAAGTATAGTTATAAAGCCTTATATAAAGGGACTACTTAATAATAATAAAGTTAGTAGTTTATTAAAAATAAAGGAGAATAAAAAAAAGGAGAAGGTAAATAAAAAAAAGAAGAAACTTTATAAAAGAATAAAGTTACTTTTAATATAAGCTAAGAGAACTATAATAATACTATTTATAAAAAGGGAAAGGGGATAACTAAAAAAGATTCTTATAATAATAATTACTATACTAAGAATCTTAGAAGATAATATTAAAAAGATAATAAATATATTTATTACTAAAGTTCTTATAGTAATAATTACTATAAGTAAGGGGTAGCCTAAAGGTGCCCTTTATATACTTATAGTAATTACTACTATAAAGAAATAGTATTACTAAAAGGTCCCTATAGTAATAATTACTATAAATAAAAAGCAGCTCTAAGGTGCCTTTTAAGCGCTTATAATAATTAATATTATAAGGGATTATTATCTTTAGTATACTTATATTATCTCCTAAGAGAGATATAAAGGGCTTATAATAAATAATACTATAGATTAAAAAGTTATAAACTAAAAAGGTAAGGGATATTAAGATAATATCCCTTATATTAGTTTATTATAAATATAGTTAGTAAGATAAGAAGGTATTAAGTATATTTTATACTATTTACTTACTAACTTTAAGATATTACTATAATAAAACTTAAAAAAGAAAGGTATATAAAAAAAAGAAAAAAAAAGGTATTAAGAAATAAAACTAAAAAAATAATAGCTATTATATATATTAATAATAACTATAGGGATAATATTAAGGATTTTACCTTTCTAACTATTAAAAAAAAGAATAATTTTTAGCTTATAGTAAACCTTAAAAAGAAAGGTAAAATAACTAATAAAAGCAAGCCTTTTACTAAGTTTAATAAGAAAGAGGTTAATATTTTATTATTTTATAAAGTCTTTAAATTTATTACTTTTAACCTAAAAAAATATAAAAATTATTAGCTTTTTAACTTTTATATAGTTTAAAAGGTAAAAGAAAAAGGTATTAATAAGCTTTATAAAAAATTAAGGCTAATAATCTAAGGGTATAGTAATAAAGGAAAAGATATAATTCTTATATAGTTACTAATAATTTAATAAACTAGCTAATAACTTATTATAGTATTAGCACTATTATTAGTAAAAGAGAATATTTTCTTATAAATTTAAGATATTATATAAGCTTATATATAGTCTTAAACTACACTTAATAGGCTAATTATTATAAGATTGCCTTAATAAATTATTTATTTATATCTTACTAATATAATTATAAAAGTAATTAAGCTACTTTATAAAATAGCTAAGGTAAGTATTTATTAGTAAGTAACCTATATAAAGTATTATTAAGAAAAGCTTATAATAATAATCTTAAGCTATAATTTATACTTATTAATTACTTTAAATAAGAACCTAGATTTTAATATTATTAAAATATAAACTAATAATACCCTTAGCTTTAGTAATATTATATTTTTTAAAAAAGAAGAAGCTAAGTTAAAAAACACTAAGTTTATTATAAAACTAAAGTAAAGGCTAATATTTAAAAAACCCCTTATCTTTAATAGCTATATTTTTTTATAGTATAAAGATAAGAGTATAAAAGTTAGATAAAAAAGCTAAAGTAATAAGCTTATAATAGTTAAAATTAATAAGCTAAGTATAAAGGTAGAATATATAAGGTAATAAGCTTATAAAGTATATATCTTAATAATTTACTAACCTAAAGCTACTTTAACCTTTTAGTTATAATATAAGCTTAAAACCTTAACTAAACTAATATAAATAAGCTTAATAAAAGAATTTAATAGTAGATTAATAATTCTAAATAAGGAATTTAATATATTTTACTTAAGCTTAAATTAATAGCTTTATATATCTTTATTAATAGTTTTTTTATAAATAATAAAGACTTAAGCTTATAAATTAGCTTTATAATAATTCTTAGTAATAAGAAAAAGAATAGTATTAATACTAAATTTAAGCTTTATAGTAATATTATTATATATAGCTTAATAAAAAGTAAGAGAGTTATAAGAAGTGCTTTTATATTAAAGCTATATAAAATAGTATAAAGTACTAATATTACCTATATAGTAGGCACTATATTAAATATAATTATTAAAAAGTTATAAATTCTATAAATACTAATAATTATTTATATAAATTCTTTTTTATTATATAAATACTTTATAAAGTTAAGAATAATAAAGAAGAAAAGGCTTATAATTAATATTATAGCCCTTTAATAGTTATATAAATAGTAAGAGATTATAAAGATCTATTAAATTAATAAGGAAAATAATATTATAAACTTAATAATAAAAGTAATACTAAATAAGGCTTTTAAGAGCTTTATTAATATAAATAAAGCTAAAATATAAGTAAAAGAATAGGTTAAGAGGGAAGCAGCTTAATAAGTAGAATTAAAGGGATTATATATATATATATAGTATTTTTTATAGTTAAAGTAGCTTAAGATTAGTTTAGTATAAAGCTAACTAATTAAAGGCCTTTTTATAAAAGTAAATACTTTAAATTTTATTTATTTTTTAAGCTACTCTTTAAGTAATTTCTCTTCTTTAAAAAAGAGAGAATTTATAAGTATTAAAATTACCCCTTTATAGAAGAACCTTAGTATAGCTTAAATAGATTAATAAAAGTAAAAGTAGCGCTCTTATTAAGTGTATTCCTATAAATATAAGGCAGCACTTAAGGGGAAAAGTAAGCTAATAATAACACTACTTTTTCTGCCTTTTCTAACCTTTTAAGCTAGCTTAGAACCTTTATAAAACAAGCTAAATTAGACCCTTTTCTATCGCCCTTTTTATTACATACAATACCTGCTGGTCCAACAATAATTATGTTAGTAAAATATAAATAAGTAATTTATTAAGGCAACCTTATAATAATTAGCTTATTAAAAGTAGTTTAAGACTATATATAAGCTTATATAATATCTTAAATCTATAAGAAAATATCTTCTTTTATTAGTAATAGTACTAATACTATAATAAGTTATTAGCTAGCTTATTAAATTATTAGTAACTATATAAGAATTACCTCTTTTCCTTTATTACTATACCCTTAAATTACTAGCCTTAATTTTTTATAAGGCTTATTAGTGCCTTTTTTTTTTATCTCTTAGACTATATAAGAGTTAAAAAAGCAGTAATTTCTATATTTTTTTAGGTTAAAAGTAATAAATCTAAAGACTTTATAAAATAATAAGGTATTAACCTTTTTTTTATTAAACTTAGTAAAAGGCTTACTTTTATTAATTATTTTACCTTTCTTTTTAAGGTTTACTATAAGCTAAAAATTATCCTTTTCTTAGTAGTTAAGAAGGTAAAATCCTTAGTATTAGCTTTATAGTTATTACTAATATATATAATAGCTACTATTTCCTATTTTTATTTCTTAATACCTTCTTTTTTTACTTCTTTTATATACCTCTCTTTTTTAAGTCTTATTATAATAATATTTTAAAGTTAGTAAGTAAGGGATATAAAATATACTTAATACCTTTTTATTTTACTAATTATACTTATAGTAAACTAATATAAGGGATATTATTATAATATCCCTTACCTTTTTAGTTTATAACTCTTTAATTTATAGTATTATTTATTATAAGCCCTTTATACCTCTTTTAGAAAATAATATAAATATACTAAAGATAGTAATCCCTTATAGTATTAATTACTATAGGCGCTTAAGAGGCACCTTAAAGCTACCCCTTATTTATAATAATTATTATTATAAAGACCTTTTAATAATATTATTCCTTTATAATAGTAATTATTATAAGTATATAAAGGGCACCTTTAAGCTACCCTTTATTTATAGTAATTATTATTATAAATACCTTAGTAATAAATATATTTATTATCTTTTTAATATTATTTCCTAAGATTCTTAGTATAGTAATTATTATTATAAGTATATTTTTTAATTATTCCCTTTCTTTTTTTATAAGTAATATTATTATAGTTCTTTTAGCTTATATTAAAAGTAACTTTATTCTTTTATAAAGTTCCTTTTTTTTTATTTATCTTTTTCTCTTTTTTATTTTTTTTCTTTTTTAATAAACTAATAACTTTATTATTATTAGTTAGTTTTATTATATAAGGCTTTATAACTATACTTTAAAAGTTTATAAAGCTATTAAATATTACTATAGTATAAGTCTTATTATTTATAGCTAATAACTTATAAAAACTATACTAACTACCTTTCTTATACTATACCCTTATATTAAATTATAATAGTAGCTTATAAGTTAGAAAAGTATTTAGCTTATCTCTTATATATTATATATTATAAAGTTACTACTTTATAAAGTATTTATAAGCTTTATTAATAGCTTTATAAAGAATTATAGCCTTTTAGGTTATTAAAAGGCTTAAGGCTAATTCTATTATTCTTTATAAATATATTTTAAATATTAATAAGGTTAGTATAAAACTATTAAGTTTAGTAAAGTTATTAATAGCTTTAATAGCTATTTATAACTTTTAGCTTAGTATAAAAAGGTTACTAAACTTAGCCTTAATAATATTATATACTCTTTTTAATAAGGTATAATAATATTTAACCTTTCTTATACTATTATAAGCTTTAATAAAGACTTTACTTATATTAATAGCTATTAACTATACTAAGTAGTAGAATTTTATAAAAGTAAATGCTTTATTAATATTATAAATAATTTAGTTTAAAGGCCTAAGATATATATTTATTTAGCATTTTTTTAAGGCATTTTAAATATTATATACCTTTTACTTCTTTAAATTAAGGAAATATATAGCTTAAAATAAAGTTATAGTATTAATAATATATAGAATAAGTTTATTATTAATTTAAAAGATATTAATAATAACTTTATAGTTAAATTTATAGTTTTCTTTTAATATAAATTTAAACTTATTAAGGGATTTACTATAAAGTTAATATTAATAGTATTTATAAGTTAGCTTTTTAATAATTTCTATAGTTATATTTTTATTAGCTTATTATAGTAGCTAGCTTAATTAAGTAATAAAAGAGTAACTAAAGTAGTAGTAAAGCTAATAAATTTCTTATTTTAAAAGGTAGAAAACCTTAGCTTTATTAGCTTATAAAGTTTATTAAGAATATCTCTATTTATAAATAATTAAGACTCTTATTAATCCTTAAATTTATATATTTTTAATATTATTAAGCTTTACTTTTATTCTATTTATATCTATAATATAATATAAAAATAGTATTAATAAGCTAAAAATATAAAAATTAATAATACTAAAGACTATTAATACTTAAAGAATACTTAAGGATTTTATTAATTTTATACTAAAGTTAATAATATATTAATTTATAGCTTTAATCTTTAAGTAAGGTATTAACTTTATTAATATCTTTATTTAGTTAAGACTAATAGTTAAAATACTTATAGCATTAATATTAAGTATAATTTCTTAAAATACCTTATTATTATATTTTTTTTTTAATATAAAGTACTAAAGGTTAAAGTTATTAATATAGTTATAAAAGTTATTTTTTAATAAAGTATATTTAAAAGTGTTATTTTTAAGTATCTTTAAAAGTTAAAGTCTTTTAAAAGTTAGGGTTTATAGTATATATATTTATAGCTTTAAAGCTAGCTTTATATTTATAATAAAGGTTATAGTAAAAAATTATATAAAGGTTAACTTTAAAAGGTTTTATTACTTTTTCTTTATAATAAAGAAGGTATTAATAGCTTATTAAGCTAAATAGTTCCCTTTATTATCTTCTTTTAGTTCTTTATTATTATATTCTTTTAAAGCGCCTTTAAAGGCTTATAAAAAGGTATTATAGCTACCTTTTATAAATAGTATCTTATAATTCTTACTTTTTTATTACTTTTTCTTTACCTTTTACTACTTATACTTAAAATAGTTAGTTAACTAATAGCCTTATTTACTATAAATAAAACACTTATAAGGAAAATATAACTTTCCTTACTTTTATATAAAAAAATAAGGTTTATTTACTTAGCTATAATAATAATTTATAAAGTAAGCTTTATTATAATTGCTTAAATTATTTATTTTTATAATTTATTACTATAAGTTAATAGTTTTATTAACTTTTAAGCACTTTTTAAGGTTTTTAAGTACTTCTTTAAAAGTTAGTATATAAATAAAAAGTACTAATTTATACTTAAGAATGCTATTAATAGCTATAATTAGCTAACTTTAAAGCTTTATATTAACTATATTTAATAAAATAAAGCTATAGTAAATTTTCTTAAATTTAATAATAAGAAGCTTAAGATATTATAACTTAGTTTTATTAAGGTTATTAATAATAATTCTACTAAAAGTAAGTTTATTTTATTTAATTTAATAGAATTACTAATTACTTTTTATTTTAAAGTAATTCTTTATATAAGTTATAAGCTTATAAAATAGTAGAAATTTACTTAAAAGTATATTTAAATAGAAAGTAAAGGCATTTTTTATAAGTATTATTAAGAAAGCTTAAGGCTTAACCTTTTATAGAATATTGCTTCTTATATATATATTAGTAAAGATATTAATCTTTAGAATAAAAAAGTTATATATCTTACTACTATATTTATTTTCTTTAATATATCCTTTAATAAGGTCTCTTAAAATTTAGTAGATTTATTTATTTATAAGGTTATTAAAAGTAGGTATTTATAAGTTCCCTTATAAGTTTTATATCTTTTATTAGCTATTAAGGTACTAATATTACTAGCTTTTAATAGGTTTTAGCTATTCTTTAGGTTATTTAAAATAGTATACTTAACTCTATAATTTAAAGAGTCTTTAAAAGCTTTCTCTTAATAAAAAGAAAGCTAAAGGGACTTTTTTAGCTTATAAAGTGTAAAAAAGGAGGTCTTATATATATTATATAGCTATATAAGGTTTTTATATATTTTATAAGCTAATAAAAGGGTTTTATATACTTTACTCTCTTAAAAAAGGATTTTATATACTTTATATAAAGGAAAATAATAAGTTAAGAAATCTTTAGTTAATTTCTTTATTAATAAGCTTTTTTAACTTAAAAAGGGACTTAATAACATTAGCTTATATACCTTTACTAAGCTTAACTCCTTAGTTTTAAAAAATATCTCTTAAAGCTCTCTAAATTAAAGTATTAATTTTTTTAAAGTTAGAAAATTCTTAATTTTTAAAGTTTTCTTAAAAGTTATAAATTATCTACTTAAGGCTTTAATTTTTATTATAATATAGCTAAATATAGTATATAAATATATTATTAAGCTTAATAAAAGAAGTAATATAAAGGTTAGCTAAGTTATTCTAAGTATACTCTTAGTTAAGTAAAATTATATTATAGAAGCTTTTAATAATACTAAGTATAGTATTAAAATATAAGTATTTTAATCCTACTATTAAGCTAAAATTAAGGTTTTTTTAGTCTTACTCTTATAATATCCTTTAAAAAGGGTCTTTCTTTTATAGTTATATTATAGTATTATATTTAATAACTTACTTAGTAAAAAAAAACTTAGTTTTTACCTTAAAAGCTAAGAGGTAAGAAATTAAGGGTTTTTATTATAATAAATAATAAAGATAAAGGTTTTTTTATATAATAATTAGTAGTAATATTTAAGTTTATAGAAGTTATTATTATAAAAAGGGTCCTTTTCTTTTATTAATAAAAAATAGTTATATAAGCAGAACTTAACCTTAAAAGGTTTTTTAAAAAGTATAAAAATTCCTTACTTATAGTCCTATTATATAGTAGGAAGTCCGCTAATATAAGGCGGACTCCGCCACAGAGTCTAAGGAAATTAACAATCTTAATATATACAACTAATCACCTAACTATAACCTTATATATGTTATCTTTTATGATCTTTTATAACGCATCGCATAAGCTGCGTATGCTAACAACTTACGTGCAGTATCCCGCACGTAATAAGTATAATAGTAGAACCTAACCTTATAAGAGGTTTTTTAAAAGCTATCTCTTTAAATAACCTTATAAATCTATAGTTTTATAACTATTAATTAGTATTAGTTTAGTTAGTATTATATATAATAAAAAGGGTAATAGAAAAGAGTTTAATTTAACTTATCTTTAAAGGTTTTAAGCTAGCTTAAAAGGTTAAAAAAGGTAGGAAAAGTAGTAGTATTATTAGCTTACTTTTCCCTTTAAGTATAGCCTTATATTTATAAGAATACACTTAATAAGAGCGCTACTTTTGCTTCTATTAATCCACTTAAGCTACACTAAGGTTCTCCTATAAGGGGGCAATTCTAACAATTATAGTAAAATATAAGTAAAAAGTTAATAAACTATTTTTTTCCTATATATTAAAAACAAAAAAACAAAAATAAATAACTATAAAAACTACACTATATTATAGGTATTTTAATAGGGAATAAGTCCTATATATTAGTAGGTAAGGGATTTAAAGCAATGCTATTAAGTATAACTACTACTTTATTAGTATTTAACCTAATTACTATAATAGCACCTTAATATATTTATATAATTATTATAGCTTAAACTATATACCTTACCTTATTAAAGTAAAGGTAAAGAGCTTAGGTTAATTACTAAGCCTTATACTACTCTTAGTAATTCTTCTAAGGAAATATAAGTAAAAAAGTATTTAAAATATAGTAATATACTTATAAAATTTTATAAAAGAGAGGGGAAATACACTATTTATATCTATTAATAGGCTATAATATAGCTTTTAAAAGCAATCTTAGTAGCTTAAAAATATTAGTAAAGAGCTAAAGAGAAAGGAGTAAGATATATATATATAAATAGTCTTCTTAGTACTAGTAAGACTATATACTAACTTATAAGCCTAATTTATATAGTTAAAACTATATAAAAAAATAAGGGAAAGCTTATTAAGCGCTTACTAAGTCTTTTTTATAAAAAGATAATAGCTTATACTACTATCTTTCTTATTATTATTATTATTATTCTTTTTATTACTATTACTTAAAGCTTACTACTTAGTTATAAATACTTTAAGCTAATTATATATTTATAGAAAGTTCTCTTAATCTCTTTATATTATAATAAGCACCTATTAAAATATAAGTAAAAAGCTATAGAAGTAATAATAATTACTTATGCCTAAATAAGTATTATTTTATTTATTATATTATATATAATAGCTAAATACCTAGAGTTTTCTATAAATAATTAGAGAGAGATAGAAGGTATAGTTAAGTAGCACTAAAGTAAGAGTAAAAGGGGGGCTTTCCCCTAGACCACTCGCTGGCGAGCTAGTCCTAATTAGGAAATTAAAGAGCAGAAATACAGAAGTATAGCAGCACTAATAAACTCCCACCTTAGTTCTAGCTTAGGCCCTTAGTTTACTTATACTAAATTAGTAACTATACTCTAAATTAGTAACTATATTCTTAATTAAGTAAGTTTAATAATATATTACTTAATATAAAACTATTAAATAATATATTCTAAAAGTATTAAACTAATAACTAATATAAATTCCTATTAGCTTTAAACTAAACTATACTTAAATATCCTTAATATATATTTAAACTATATATCTTTAATATATAAATTATATATACTTACTATATTAATTTTCCCTTAGCTTTTTTAGTAATTATAGCTACTAACGTAGCTAATAATATACTATATTTTATATACTAAAACTACTAAAGCTTTATCTTAAGGCCTTAACTATAGAAAGATATATAGTAGTATATAGATTTTCCTCTCTACTCTAAGGTTTTTCCTATATAATTAACTAAGCAGATATACTAAAAATTAGCTCTTAGAGCTATCTAGAGTATTTTAATAATAATAAAGGGGGGCTTTTTACAAAATCTTTATATTATATAAATATATAATGTAAATATATATAAGTTTAAAGGTAGATAATATATATTAATATATTAACGATTTATTAATAAAAAACTAGTGTATTATAATAATATTATTAAAAAATATATATATAGAAATATAAAAGAGTAAAGAAAGTAGAGAAGTAAATATAGCAAAAAGAAAAAGAATATATAGTAGCTTAATATAACTAGTAATTTAGAATTATTTATTTTTCTTTTTCTTATTATAGTTAAATTAAAGTATAAATAGCTATAGACTTACTATAAAGTATATAGAGAAGTAGAAATAATAATAAACTAAGGTAATAGTTATAGTGTAATAATAATATAATATATAAAGCATATATTAAAGGATATTAATAAGTAATATATTAGCTACTAAAGACGTTAGCCTAAAAGGGGGGGTAATTATAAGGTATATATACCTTATAAGACAACTAAAGCGTATAGCGCTTAAGCGCCTATACTTAGTTACCTATTTAATATATAAAAGCTTAAAGGTATACGTAAGAAGACTTAAAGAAGGCAAGCTTTAGTTAATATAATAAATGCTATATCGCCTTTGCCTAGCTACTAATTCGCTACCTAACAATATAATACTATAAAAAATATATTATTTAAATATTACTATAAGTAGTCTAACTATATATATTAAATATCTACTAAACTATAGCTTTTAAGCCTTTATATTACTATAAATAAGTGTATAGTCTACTTTATTAAGAGGTCTTATTAAATTATAATAATCCCCTTAAAGCTAACACTTATTAGCTTTAAATTATAAGCTATAGCTAAGTATAGCTACTTTTTAGCTTAGTTAAGCTATAACTTAACGGTTAAAAAGCTAGTTTAAGGTAAAAGAAAACGTATAAAAAATAATAATAATAAGATATTATTTATTTATTAAAATACCTTAGACGGCTGGTAATAGCTGCTATTTAGTACCTTATCTTACTAATTTATATAGGAAAAACCCTAGTATAGGGAGGAAAACCTATATACTATATATTTATATATTTATAAAGGCCTATAAAGGCCCTAAGGTAGTCTTAGCTATAGAAGTAAGGTGCACTACTTATTAAGCTAAGTATAATAATAGTTATTAAAAGGTAAAATAAAAGAGTTTAAGTATAAGTAAGATTTATATTTAATTAGTAATAGTCTTAAGAAACTAATATAAGCTAATAAGGTTCTAAGTTAGTATTAGTATAAGTTAGTTTATATTAATTAGTCTTTTAAGCTTATTTATTTAGCTTATTTTTAATTAATATAAGCTATTAAATAGTAAGGGATAAGTTAGGGTTAATAGTAATATAAAGGAATTTAAAGTCTTAGTAGGGTTAATAAAATATTAACTTAGCTTTTATTTAGGTTAAGGAGTTTAGTTTAAATTAATAAAGTAACTAGCTAATAGCTATAAGGTTTAGTAGTAGAGTTATATAGAAATAAATAGCTAAAGAAATAAATAAAAGCTATCCCCTTAAGTCTTTAGCCTTTTCTTTTTTCTCTTTTCTTTTTTAATTATCCCTTTTATTTATAAGCTACCCCTTAGTTAATACTATTTTAATAAAGCTACTATAGTTTTAGTTAATTTCTATTAAGTTCTTCTCTTAAAAAATACTTAATAAAAAAAAGAAAGGTAACCTTTTTTTAAAGCTAGTAAGTTCTTTTATTAGTTTTATATTAATATAAGGCTAATATTATTTAAGAGCGTTACCTATACTTAGCTTTACTATCCCTATTTTATATAGTTTAAAAAGATTATAAACTATTTATTTATTTATTTACCCTAGACGGCTAGTAGCAGCCGCTATCTAGTACCTTATCTTACTAATCTGTATAGGAAAAACCCTAATATAGGGAGGAAAACCTATACACTACGCATTTATATAACTACTAAGGCCTATATAAGCCCTAAGGTAGTCCTAGCTATAGAAGTAAGGTGTGCTACCTATTAGGCTAAGTATAGCAGTAGTTGCTAGAAGGTAGGATAAAAAGGTTTAGGTATATATAAGATCTATATTTAATTAGTAATAATTCTAAAGAACTAATAGAAGCTAATAAAGTTCTAAGTTAGCATTAGTATAAGTTAAACTATATTAATAGGTCTCTTAAGCTTACTTATTCTACTTATCCTTAATTAGCGTAAGCTATTAAATAGTAGGGGATAAGTTAGGTTTAATAGTAATATAAAGGAATCTAAAGTCTTATTAAGGTTAATAAAGTATTAACTTAGCCTTTGTTTAGGTTAGGGAGTCTAATTTAGATTAGTAAAGCAGCTAGCTAGCAGCTATAAGGTTTAATAGTAGGGTTATATAGAGGTAGGCGGCTAAAAAGATAAATAAAGGCTTTCCCCTTAAGTCTTTAGCCTTCTCTTTTTCCTTTTTTCTTCTTTAATTATCCCCTTTATTTATAAGTTGCCCCTTAGTTATTACTACCTTAGTAAGGCTACTATAGCCTTAGTTAATTCTTACTAACTCCTCCCCTTAGAAAATATATAGCAAAAGAAATAAAGAAAACCCCTTTCTAAAGCTAATAAGTCCCCTTATTAGTCTTATATTAGTATAAAGCTAATATTATTTAAGGGCACTGCCTACGCTTAGCCTTATAAACCCTATTTTATATAGTCTAAAGAGATTATAAAATATTATTTTAATTAAAAAAGTAAGTAAATTTAAGTTAGGTTTAATATAATACTATAGCTAACTTAATTATAAACCTTACTAAACTTTATTATAAATATACTAAATAAGGTAAAAATTATTCTTTTATAAGTTATTTCCTTTTAAAGCTAACTTAAGGCTTAACTATATTTATAGCTAAAAAAGTCCTCCTTATATAAAGTAAAGGTTAAAAAAGTACTTATAGCTTAAAAAGAGTAGGTAAGAGAGAATAAGGTAACTAAAGGTATTATCCCTACCTTTATAAGTTTAACTTAGCCCCTTCCTAATCTTAAGGTACTAATATATATATAAGAGAGATATAGTAGCTTATAAAAAGTAGTGTAAAATCTAATTAAATAAGAGAGAATAGAGAAGGGTTAGGCTAAAGGTAGAGGTAGTTTAACTATATACTTTAAGAAGGAGTGCTTAAGGTTCTTAGAGTAAATTATAATAGCCTTAAAAGCAGCTAATAAGGCCTACCTCTTTAAGTAACTATAAAAGACTTAGAGGGGGGTAGGATTAGCTAAGGGCTAATATAGGTTTAGCCTAAGCACTTTCTCTTTTTTATTCTTTCTTTATATAGGTAGTAGTATAATAGATAATAGTAGTTATAAGCAATAATAGTAACTATAATCTATAATTATATTTAAGTTCCCTTATATATTCTACTATAAGCTTAAATCGCTGCCCTCTTAGGTTTATAAAATATTTAGTAATAATATAATAACTAAATTGCTTTAATTAGGTTAGGCTATGTTTTAGCTTTAGCTAAGGGTTAGGTTAGCTTTATATTAGTTTTATTTAGTTCTTACTGCTTTATTTACCTTACACTTTTATTTCTCCTTAAGGTAGGTAGCTAATATAAAATAAGGGATATAACTAGTTTTTAGTATTTACTTATTAAGGAAGCCTATAGACTAAGGCATATTAAGTGTAATTTAGATATCTTTATAGTCTTAAAGGGATAGCATATTAAGCCTAAAAGGTTATAGGTAGTTATAGTCTAAGTAATTTAAAATAATATAATAGTAGTTCTTAAAGTTAAGCTAATAGTAGTAAATAAAGGAATCTATACTAAGAATATATTAGTTATATAGAAAGGATTTAAGCTTAATCTTCTCTATATATATTTATATAAGTAAGGATAACTTATACTTATTAAGAGGCCTATATAGGTATATAAGCTTTTATATAGTTCTAAAGTTAAGGTCTTACTTAGCTGCTGTAAAGGTATAGTAAAGCTAATATACTTATACTATAGCTCTCTTTTAATACTATTTATTTACCTATTTCTATTTAAGCTTCTTAATAGGGTTAAGTCTATTAAGGTATAAGAGGGGGTAGCGTTAAAAGGGTATAAAAAAGGCTAGTTTAAGGCCTTAATAGGCGCACTAATATTGTCTTTACTAAAGCTAAGTTATGATTATTATATAGGTGCTTTAGATTTTCTTTATTATACTATTTACTTTAATTTACTTATAAAAGTATTATACTTAAAAGTTAAGGTAAAGATTAATAAGTAGTATAGCTGCTTTAGTTTCTACTAAGGCTTAAGGTATAGCCTTATAAATACTTATAATAACTTAAAGATAGTAGAGTTACTCTTTTTTAAACTCTTTAGCTATACCCTTAGCAACCCCTCTATAGCTTATTAAAGTATAGTATATTTCTATATTATATATAACTAAGCTTTAAATAACCTATATATAAAGGATCCTTATATTCTATATAAGGCACCCCTATATTAATATTAAAACTATAGTAAAGGTAAGTTATTACTAAGCTAGTTTCTTTATAACTTTAAATTAATAAGTTTTTTATTAAAGCTTTCTATATACTTATACCTTAAGAAAGTAGGCAAACTAAATAAGCTTAATAGTAGCGTTCTTAAGTTAAATTAAGGTTATTATTAATTAGTAGTATTTAGTAAAGTAAATAAGTTTACTCTTTTATAAATAAAACTTTAGGCTTAATTTAATAGACTATTTTTAGTAAACCTTTTAAGCTTACTTAAGTTAGGCTTAATTATCCTTTACTATATACTTATAAATAAGAATATTTATATTATTTAAGAACCTTAGGACTAATATAAAATTAACTAACTATAGCTTAGTATAAAGGGGGGTAATATATAAAAGGAATAGTATAGGGAAGATAGAGGAACTCTATAGGACTTTATTAGTTATAGATATAGTATTAATAGCCTTACCTTTAAAGTAAAAATATACTATTTTAATAGCTATAAAGGCTTAAGTCTATACTATTATTCACTTAAAAAGGCCTAGGGATATTATTATATATATAAGTTAATAATAGTATATAGTATTAAAGGCTATAGAGATATTTAGCTAAAGGAGTGATATAATTCTGCTATAGTGCTATGTTATATATATAGCTTTAGTAAGAATACTAAAGGCTACCTTTATTAACCTATTAGCCTTATTTTCTATTTATATATTAGGGAGAGTGCTTTCTTCCTTAGCTATATAAGTAATTTAAGTTGCTACTACTGCTTTTAAAACCTTACCTATAACACTTAGAAGTAATATTAGCTTTTAGGCTTTAGCTTATTAAAGCTTTTAAAAGGACTTTCTTAGTTTTTATAGTATTACTACTTTTACCTTTTAAAATAAAGCTAGGTAGTGCCTAACTTAGTAATAAGTATTAAGTAGATGCGCTAGTATTTAGGCTAATAGCTTACTATATACCTTAAGGAACCTTACTAAAAGCTTATTAAGTTTAAGTGCCTTTTAGCTAACTAAGTGCTTTATAACTATATAGATTTTATCTTTATTAAATTTTTCTAAGTCTAAGAATATAATAGCATTAAGGCAGGCTCTTAAGTCTTTTAATATATTATTAGTATAGGTATAAGATAAGAGAAAAAACTATTCTATAAATACTGCCGCTTTTTTATTATAAAAATATGCTTAAAAGGTTATATTACCTTTATTTTAAAGTAAAGTTAGTACCTATTAAGTATTAGGGAGGAGGCTGCTATAAAGATATACCTATTATTTTAATTTCTATAGAATAAGCTGCTTAGTAGTTACTAACTAAGCAAGGTATCTTTAAGTACTATATTGCTTCTTATAAACTACTTAGGATTAAGTTTTAGCTACCTTAGTAGTAGTTTACTAATCTATATTAGTTTTAGTTACTCTTTAATAACGTTAAGCTCTCTTTATCTCTTAGACTACCTCCTTAACTCTTATATTCTACTATAGCTACTAATAGAGGCTGCCTTAGAGGTTCCTTAAAGTTAATTTCTTAGCAATTTATTAAAGCTTACCTATTAACTAATTTATAAATAAATTAATCTCTTTAAGGGTGTTTAATAGCTCCCTAAGGTAGTTATAATAGAGCTAATATATAGCCTTACTAAATATAATATTATTATTTATAAATACCTAGCTAAACCTAAGTTCCTTATTTCTTAGTTAGTATATTCCTATTTTAATATAAATAAGCTACAGAATATAGTTAGACCTATTTAGGTTAAGGCCTCTAATAAACTTAATAGATAGGTTAAGGGTAGCTTAAGTATAGTTAATTATATTACTTTATTAGCCTTAGGTTTATTAGGTTATTTTACTCTAAGAGGTAATAAGCTTAAGTTACTATTAAGTTATAAGTATTAAGAGAGTGTTACAGCCTAAGAAGGTATATTTATACTTATCTTATAGTAGATAGTATTAATTAAAGTCCTTAATAAGTATAGTTTAATCTCTTAAGGGGGCTAATATAAGTTTATATAAGGGTGTAGTTTAATTATATTTAAAGTTAGGAGAGTATATAAAGTAGATTTCTATATCTTATAAGGTAATAGAGTATTAATCTATTCTATACTAAGTTATTTATAATTTAGAGCTGTGTTTCTAATATATATATATAGCTATTCTACCTCTATATATAGTAAGTTAGTAGTAGCTTAAGCTTAAGGTAAGGGGTAATTAATTAAAACTATATAGTTCTTATATTACTACTATATTAGTCCTAGGCTAGGCGCTTAGTATTATATACATTAGGTGTGTCTTCTTTTATATATTTTAGTATAATACCTTTATTATAAGAGGGTGATAGGTTAGCTACTATATTTAGCTAGCCCTTTAGTAAGAATAGGTTAAAGGCTTAGATAGTTATTTATTATACTATATTACTAAATTACTAAGGCTAATAAAAAAGATTACACCTTAGTAATTTAATTCCTACTCCCTTTAAGGCGCCTAACTTATTTTTAAAGTAACTTCTTTTAAGCTATAAAGCTACTTACCCTTTTATAATAGCTATAGCTTTTAACTTTAGTTTAACTATTTTATTTTATACTATTTAGAATAGTAAAAGCATATAGCTTTACTAAGTAAGCTACTTTAGCTTATATTTATTACTTATTTACTATAGTATAAAGTTAAAACTAAGCTAAGTGCCCTCTAAAGTAGTTAGGGTAATGTTTATAAGCATTGCTTATAAGGGCTAAGTATAATTATTCTCCCTTCTTATACTAATTAGCTATATAGCAGCTATACCTTATAGTAGCCTTATAATATATTATAATATAGCTAAATTTATAGTATTTATAGCACTATTTAGGGTAAATAGTATTATTATATAGTTTAGCATTAAATATTTTAGCTTTAAAGACTACTCTAACTTAATATAAATAATTAGCTATATTTATTTTATTAATGCCTATAATAAAGGGAGCTTTATTAAAGGTGCTATATAGTTTCTAAGTTATAACCTTAACTATTCTAAAGCTATTAGTAGTAGTAAGAGCCTTTATAATATCTTCTTTTAATTAGTTTTAATAAAGGTAGTTAAGGAATCCCTTAATAATTATACTAAACACTTAGTGTTAAAGGGTTGCGTTTAGTTTAAATATATATTAAACTTAGTTCTTACTTATTAAGTAAGGTTTAGCTAAGTCTTTAAATGTTATAATAGTATCCCTACTATAAAGGCGCCTTATAGCTATAGCATATTTAATATTAATAGCTATATTAATAGTAGTAATAATATCTTCTAAGGATTTAATCTTAAGAAGCTTACTAATAAAAGGCCTTTTAATAAAGACTTTATAATATACTTAAGATAGCACTACTAAGGTAACTAGCTAGTAGGTAAATCCTTAGCTAAAGGGGGCTATATTAATAGCAGTAGTTATTCTATAAGCTATAATAAAAGCTTAAGAGGTTTCTAAGTTAGTCTTAAGCTAAATTACTTTTTTAATAGCCTTTTTAATAGTTTTTTTAAAGTTCTTTATTATAACTAGTCTAAAGGTATTAATAGTGCTATAGTAAATATATATTATTTCTATATTTAAGTAGGAGAGGTAAAAGTCCTAAATCCCTTTTAGTAAGCCTATATTAAATAGCCTAATAATTTTATTATAATTCTTATATAAGTGCATTAGCGCCTTATTCTAACTTATAATAGGCTTAGGATTAACTTAAAAGGTAATTATATTATTATTATTATTAGTCCTTACGTTTAAGTAGTAGCAACTTTATAAAAGGCTATAATTTCTAATATTAATATCTATTAGTATTATACTACCTATTACGCCTATACTCTAAAACTAATATAGCATTAGGGAGGGGGGTAAATAGGCTTAATAAAACGTTTTATTAACTTTTTAAGCGGTTTAGAGTCAATTCCGCAGCGCTATTGCAGTGCAGGCGAATTCGCAAAAGTTTTTTTTTTTTAATTATAAACTATTACTTTAATTAGAAAAGTAAGTAAATTTAAGTTAGGTTTAATATAGTATTATAGCTAACTTAATTATAAACCTTTCTAAACTTTACTATAAATATACTAAATAAAATAAAGATTATTCTTTTATAAGTTATTTTCTTTTAAAGCTAGCTTAAAGCTTAATTATATTTATAACTAAAAAGGTTCTTTTTATATAAAGTAAAGGTTAAAAAAGTGCTTATAGCTTAAGAAAAGTAAGTAAAAGAAAATAAGGTAATTAAGAATATTATCTTTACTTTTATAAGTTTAACTTAGCCCTTTCTTAGTCTTAAGGTACTAATATATATATAAAAGAGATATAGTAATATATAAAAAGTAATATAAAATTTAATTAAATAAAAGGGAATAAGGAATAGTTAAGCTAATAATAAAGGTAGTTTAACTATATACTTTAAGAAAAAGTGCTTAGGGTTCTTAAAGTAAATTATAATAGCCTTAAAGGTAGTTAATAAAGCCTACCTCCTTAAATAACTATAAAAGACTTAAAGAAAAGATAGGATTAGCTAGGGGCTAATATAGGTTTATCTTAAGTACTTTCTATATTCTTATTTTTTTTCTTATATAAGTAGTAGTATAATAGATAATAGTAGTTATAAATAATAATAGTAACTATAATTTATAATTATAACTAAGTTTCTTTATATACCCTATTATAGGCTTAAGATGCTAGCTACTTAGGCTTATAAGGTGTTTAATAATAATATAGTAGTAGAGTTACTTTAGCTTAGTTAAGGTGTGTTTTAGCTAAAGGTTAACTTAGCCTTATATTAGTTTTATTTAGTTCTTACTACTTTATTTACTTTATACTTCTATTTTTCTTTAAGGTAAGTAGCTAATATAAAATAAAAGATATAATTAGTCTTTAATATTTACTTATTAAAAAAGCTTATAAACTAAAGTATATTAAGAGTAACTTAAATATCTTTATAGTTTTAAAGGGATAGCACCTTAGGCTTAAATAGTTATAAATAGTTATATTTTAAATATTTTAGGATAATATAATAGTAATCCTTAAAGTTAAGCTAATAATAGTAAATAAGTAAGTTTATATTAAGGATATATTAGTTATATAAAAGGAATTTAAGCCTAATCTTTTTTATATATATTTATATAAAAATAAATAACTTATACTTATTAAGAGGCTTATATAAATATATAAGCTTTTATATAGTTTTAAAGTTAAGGTTTTACTTAGCTATTATAAAGGTATAGTAAGGTTAATATACTTATACTATAGCTCTCTTTTAGTGCTATTTATTTACTTATTTTTATTTTAGCTTTTTAATAAAATTAAGTTTATTTAAGTATAAAAGAGAGTAATATTAAAAAGGTATATAAAGGGCTACTTTAAAGCCTTAGTAAATATACTAATAATATCTTTATTAAAGCTAAGTTATAATTATTATATAAGCACTTTAGATTTTCTTTACTATACTATTTACTTTAATTTACTTATAAAAGTATTATATTTAAAAGTTAAGGTAAAGGTTAATAAATAATATAGCTACTTTAGTTTTTACTAAGGCTTAAGGTATAGCTTTATAAGTATTTATAACTATTTAAATATAATAAAGTTACTTTTTTTTAAACTTTTTAGCTATACTCTTAATAACCCTTTTATAGCTTATTAAGGTATAATATATTTTTATATTATATATAACTAAGCTTTAAATAACTTATATATAAAGAATTCTTATATTTTATATAAAGCACTCTTATATTAATATTAAAACTATAGTAAAAGTAAGTTATTATTAAGCTAGCTTTTTTATAACTTTAAATTAATAAGTTCTTTATTAAAGCTTTTTATATATCTATATCTTAAAAAAGTAGGTAGACTAAATAAGCTAAATAATAGCGTTTTTAAGTTAAACTAAAATTATTATTAGTTAGTAGTATTTAATAAAGTAAATAAGTTTACTCTTTTATAAGTAAAACTTTAAGCTTAACTTAATAAATTAGTTTTAATAAACCTTTTATACTTACTTAACTTAAGCTTAGTTATCCTTTACTATATATTTATAAATAAGGATACTTATATTATTTAAAAACCCTAAGATTAATATAGAATTAATTAACTATAGCTTAATATAAAAAAAGGTAATATATAAAAGAAATAGTATAGGGAAGATAAAAGAACTTTATAAGACTTTAATAGTAATAAGTAAGGTATTAATAGCCTTATCTTTAAAGTAAAGATATATTATTTTAATAGCTATAAAGGCTTAGGTTTATATTACTATTTACTTAAAAAAGCTTAAAGAAAGTATTATATATATAAGTTAGTAGTAGTATATAGTATTAAAAGCTATAGAAATATTTAGCTAAAAAAGTAATATAATTCTACTATAATATTATATTATATATATAGCCTTAGTAAAAATACTAAGTGCTACCTTTATTAACCTATTAGCTTTATTTTCTATTTATATATTAAAAAAGATACCTCTCTTTTTAGCTATATAAGTAATTTAAGTTACTATTATTACTTTTAAAACCTTATTTATAATACTAAGAAGTAATATTAATTATTAAGTACTAGCTTATTAAAGCTTTTAAGAAGACTTTCTTAGTTTTTATAATACTACTACCTTTACCTTTTAAAATAAGGCTAAGTAATACTTAACTTAATAATAAGTATTAAGTAAATATACTAATATTTAAGTAAGTAACTTACTATATACTTTAAGGAACTTTACTAAAAGCTTATTAAGTTTAAGTGCTTTTTAGCTAGCTAAATACTTAATAATTATATAGATTTTATTTTTATTAAACTTTTTAAAGTTTAAGAATATAATGATATTAAAGTAAGCTCTTAAGACTTTTAGTATATTATTAATATAGGTATAAAATAAAAAAAAGAACTATTTTATAAATACTACTACTTTTTTATTATAAAAATAAGCTTAAAAGGTTATATTACCTTTATTTTAAAGTAAGGTTAGCACCTATTAAGTATTAAAAGAGAGGCTATTATAAAGTTATACTTATTATTTTAATTTCTATAAAATAGGCTACTTAATAGTTACTAATTAAGTAAAGTGTTTTTAAGTACTATATTACTTTTTATATACTACTTAGAATTAAGTTTTAGCTATTTTAGTAATAGTTTACTAATTTATATTAATTTTAGTTACTTACTATTAATATTAAGCTCTCTTTATCTTTTAAACTACCTTTTTAACTTTTATATTCTATTATAGCTATTAATAAAGCCTACTTTAAGGGTTTCTTAAGGTTAATTTTTTAGTAATTTATTAAAGCTTATTTATTAACTAATTTATAAATAAATTAATCTTTTTAAAAGTATTTAATAGCTTTTTAAGGTAGTTATAGTAAAGCTAATATATAGCCTTATTAAATACTATATTATTATTTATAAATACTTAGCTAAACTTAAAGTCTTTATTTCTTAATTAGTATATTTCTATTTTAATATAAATAAGTTATAAAATATAATTAAACCTATTTAAGTTAAAGCTATTAATAAACTTAATAGGTAAGTTAAGGGTAGCTTAAGTATAATTAATTATACTACTTTATTAGCCTTAGATTTATTAAGTTATTTTATCTTAAAAGGTAATAAGCTTAAGTTATTATTAAGTTATAAATATTAAAAGAGTATTATAGCTTAAAAAGGTATATTTATACTTATTTTATAGTAAGTAGTATTAATTAAAGTCCTTAATAAGTATAGTTTAATCCCTTAAAAAGGCTAATATAAGTTTATATAAAGATATAGTTTAGTTATATTTAAAGTTAAAAGAATATATAAAGTTAATTTTTATATTTTATAAAGTAATAAAGTATTAATTTATTCTATATTAAGTTATTTATTATTTAAAGCTATATTTTTAATATATATATATAACTATTCTACCTCTATATATAGTAAGTTAGTAATAGCTTAAGCTTAAAGTAAAGAGTAACTAATTAAAACTATATAGTTCTTATATTACTATTATATTAGTCTTAAGCTAAGTGCTTAGTATTATATATATTAAGTATATTTTTTTTTATATATTTTAATATAATACCTTTATTATAAAAAAGTAATAAGTTAGCTATTATATTTAGCTAGCCTTTTAATAGAAATAGGTTAAAGGCTTAAATAATTATTTATTATATTATATTATTAAGTTACTAAAGCTAATAAGAAAGGTTATATTTTAATAGTTTAGTTTTTACTTTTTTTAAAGCACTTAACTTATTTTTAAAGTAATTTTTTATAAATTATAAAGCTACTTACTCTTTTATAATAGCTATAGCTTTTAACTATAGTTTAATCTTTTTATTTTATATTATTTAAAATAATAAAGGTATATAATTTTATTAAGTAAGCTATTTTAGCTTATACTTACTACTTATTTATTATAATATAGAGTTAAAATTAAGCTAAATACTTACTAAAGTAGTTAAAGTAGTATTTATAAATATTACTTATAAAAGCTAAGTATAATTATTCTTCTTTTTTATACTAACTAATTATATAGTAGCTATACCTTAAAATAGTTTTATAGTATACTATAATATAGCTAAATTTATAATATTTATAGTATTACTTAAGGTAAATAGTATTATTATAAAGTTTAGTATTAAATATCTTAGCTTTATAAACTACCTTAATTTAATATAAGTAGTTAGCTATATTTACTTTATTTATACTTATAATAAAAAGAGCTTTATTAAAGATACTATATATTTTTAAGTTACTATCTTAACTATTTTAAGGCTATTAATAATAATAAGAGCTTTTATAATATTTTTTTTAGATTAGTTTTAGTAAAGGTAATTAAGGAATCTTTTAATAATTATACTAGACAACAACAACAACACGTCTGCCCCCTAAGTCAACCCTAAGCCTGTTGTGAGTCAGGATAAGGCGCTAGCACACTTACGTAAAGATTACAATAAGATTGCTAAGCTATTTAATACAGGCTTACTAGAAGGGATTTAGGATTTCTAGCTCTCCCGCTTAGACGCAGAAATAACATATACTTATTGTAACACTATTAATACCTTTAGACTAATTATAATAAAAAACCTTAAGGAAACTATTAAAAAGGCTATTAAAAAAGCAATTTAGCTTAAAACTAACTTAGAAACCTCTTAGGCTTTTATTATAGCTTATAAAATAACTACTACTACTAATATAGCCCCCTTTAGTTAAGGATTTGCTTATTAGCTAATTACCTTAGTAGTTCTACCTTAAGTATACTATAAAGTCCTTATTAAAAAGCCTTTTATTAATAAGCTTCTTAAAACTAAGTTCTTAAAAGATATTATTATTATTATTAATATAGCTATTAGTATTAAATATACTATAGCTATAAAGCGCTTTTATAGTAAAAATACTATTATAATATTTAAGAACTTAGCTAAACCTTACTTAATAAGTAAGAACTAAGTTTAATATATATTTAAACTAAATATAACCCTTTAATAATAAGTATTTAATATAATTATTAAGAGATTCCTTAACTACCTTTATTAAAACTAATTTAAAAAAAATATTATAAAAGCCTTTATTACTACTAATAGCCTTAAAATAATTAAAGTAATAACTTAAAAACTATATAATATTTTTAATAAAGCCCCCTTTATTATAAGTATTAATAAAGTAAATATAGCTAACTACTTATATTAAGTTAAAGTAGTTTATAAAGCTAAGATATTTAATACTAAACTATATAATAATATTATTTACCTTAAGTAATGCTATAAATACTATACATTTAGCTATATTATAATATACTATAAGGCTATTTTAAGATATAGCTAATATATAGCTAATTAATATAAAAAGGGAGAATAATTATACTTAGCCCTTATAAGCAATACTTATAAACACTACCTTAACTACTTTAGTAAGCACTTAGCTTAATTTTAACTTTATATTATAATAAATAAATAGTAAGTATAAGCTAAAGTAGCTTACTTAGTAAAACTATATACTTTTACTATTTTAAATAATATAAAATAAAAAGGTTAAACTAAAGTTAAAAGCTATAGCTATTATAAAAAGATAAGTAGCTTTATAGCTTATAAAAAGTTACCTTAAAAATAAGTTAAGTGCCTTAAAGAAAGTAAAAACTAAACTATTAAAATATAACCTTTTTTATTAACTTTAGTAGCTTAATAATATAGTATAATAAATAATTATTTAAGTCTTTAATTTATTTTTACTAAAAGGCTAGCTAAATATAATAGCTAATTTATTACCTTTTTATAATAAAGGTATTATACTAAAATATATAAAAGAAAACATACTTAATATATATAATACTAAGCGCTTAGCTTAAGATTAATATAGTAATAATATAAGAACTATATAGCCTTAATTAATTACCTTTTACCTTAAGCTTAAGCTACTACTAACTTACTATATATAAAGGTAAAATAGCTATATATATATATTAGAAATATAGCTTTAAATTATAAATAACTTAGTATAAAATAGATTAGTATTCTATTACCTTATAAGATATAGAAATCTACTTTATATACTTTTTTAACTTTAAATATAATTAAACTATACTCTTATATAAACTTATTTATTTATTTATTAAATTACCCTAGACGGCTGGTAGCAGCCGCTATCTAGTACCTTATTTTACTAATTTATATAGAAAAAACCCTAGTGTAGGGAGGAAAACCTATATGCTATATATTTATATATCTACTAAGGCCTATATAGGCCTTAAGATAGTCCTAGCTATAGAAGTAAGGTGCGCTGCCTACTAAGCTAAGTGTAATAGTAGTTGCTAAAAAATAGAATAAAAAGGTTTAAGTATAAATAAGATCTATATTTAATTAGTAGTAATCCTAGGGAACTAATAAAAGCTAATAAGGTCCTAAGTTAGCGTTAGTATAAGTTAGACTATATTAACTAGTCTCTTAGGCTTACTTATCTTACTTATTTTTAATTAGCATAAGCTATTAGATAATAAGGGATAAGTTAGGTTTAGTAGTAATATAAAGGAATCTAAAGTTTTATTAGGGTTAATAGGGCATTAACTTAGCCTCTATTTAGGTTAGGGAGTTTAGTTTAGATTAGTAGAGCAGCTAGCTAGTAGCTATAAGGTTTAGCAGTAGGGTTATATAGGGGTAGGTAGCTAGGAAAATAAATAAAGGCTTTCCCTTTAAGGCTTTAGCCTTCTCTTTTTTCTCTTTCCTCTTTAATTATTCCCTTTATCTATAAGTTGCCTCTTAGTTAATGCTATTTTAGTGGGACTGCTATAGCTTTAGTTAATTTCTACTAACTCCCCCTCTTAGAAAATACCTAGCAAAAGAAATAAAAAAAACCCCCCTTTAAAGCTAATAAATCCCTTTATTAGTCCTATATTAGTATAAGGCTAATATTATTTAAGGGCACTACCTACGCTTAGCCCTATAAACCTTATTTTATATAGTCTAAGAAGATTATAAAATATTATCTTAATTAGAAAAGTAAGTAAATTTAAGTTAGGTTTAATACAGTACTATAGCTAACTTAATTATAAACCTTACTAAACTCTATTATAAATACATTAAGTAAGGTAAAAATTATACTTTTATAAGTTATTTCCCCTTAAAGCTAACTTAGGGCTTAACTATATTTATAGTTAAAAAGGTTCTCCTTATATAAAGTAGAGATTAAGAAGGTGCTTATAGCTTAAGAGAAGTAGGTAAGAGAGAATAAGGTAACTAAGGGCATTATCCCTACCTTTATAAGTTTAACTTAGCCCCTTCTTAATTTTAAGATACTAATATATATATAGAAGGGATATAGTAGCTTATAGAAAGTAGTATAAAATTTAATTAAGTAGGAGGGGATAGGGAAGGGTTAAGCTAATAATAAGGGTAGTTTAACTATATACTTTAAAAAGAAGTGCCTAGGGTTCTTAAAGTAAATTATAGTAGCCCTAAAAGCAGCTAATAAGGCCTGCCCCTTTAAATAATTATAAAAGACTTAAGGGGGGCGAAATTAGCTAGAGGCTAACGTAGGTTTGTCCTAAATACTCTCTCTATTTTTATTTTTTCTTTCCCTTATAGGTAGTAGCATAATAGATAATAATAGTTGCAAATAATAACGGTAACTGTGATCTACGGTTGTGGCTGGGTCCCCTTATATGCCCCGCCGCGGGCCCGAGGTGCTAGCTTATATAAACTTATATTAGCCTCTTTAAGAAGCTAAACTATACTTATTAGAAACTTTAACTAATACTACTTACTATAAAATAAATATAAATATACCTCCTTAAGCTATAATACTCTTTTAATACTTATAACTTAATAGTAACTTAAGCTTATTACCTTTTAAAGTAAAATAACTTAGTATACTTAAGGCTAATAAAGTAGTATAATTAACTATACTTAAGCTACCCTTAACCTATCTATTAAGTTTATTAAAGGCCTTAATTTAAATAGGTTTAACTATATTTTATAACTTATTTATATTAAAATAGAAATATACTAACTAAAAAATAAAAACCTTAAGTTTAGCTAAGTATTTATAAATAATAATATAGTATTTAGTAAGGCTATATATTAGCTTTATTATAACTATTTTAAAAAGCTATTAAATACCCTTAAAAAAATTAACTTATTTATAAACTAATTAATAAATAAGCTTTAATAAATTACTAAAAAATTAACTTTAAGAAACCCTTAAAATAGGCCTTATTAGTAGCTATAGTAAAATATAAGAGTTAAGAAAGTAGTTTAAAAGATAAAGAGAGCTTAATATTATTAAAAAGTAACTAAAACTAATATAAATTAGTAAACTATTACTAAGGTAGCTAAAACCTAATTCTAAGTAGTTTATAAAAAGTAATATAGTATTTAAAGATACTTTACCTAATTAGTAACTACTAAGTAGCTTATTTTATAGAAATTAAAATAATAAATATATCTTTATAATAGCCTTCTCTTTAATACTTAATAGGTATTAACTCTACTTTAAGGTAAGGGTAATATAACCTCTTAAGTATATTTTTATAATAAAAAAGCAATAGTATTTATAAAATAGTTCTTTCCCTTATTTTATACCTATATTAATAATATACTAAAAAACCTAAGAGCCTATCTTAATATTACTATATTTTTAAACTTAAAAAAATTTAATAAAGATAAAATTTATATAATTATTAAATACTTAATTAGCTAAAAAGTACTTAAACTTAATAAGCTTTTAGTAGGGTTCTTTAAAATATATAATAAGCTACTTATCTAAATATTAATATACTTACTTAATACTTATTACTAAATTAAGCACTACTTAGCCTTATTTTAAAAGGTAAAAGTAGTAATACTATAAAAACTAAGAAAGTTCTCTTAAAAGCTTTAATAAACTAAAGCTTAAAAGCTAATATTACTTCTAAGTATTATAAGTAAAGTCTTAAAAGTAGTAATAGTAACTTAAATTACTTATATAATTAAAGAAAGAGGCGCCTTTTTAAATATATAAATAGAAAATAAAGCTAATAAGTTAATAAAGGTAGCACTTAATATTCTTATTAAAGCTATATATATAATATAGTACTATAGTAGAACTATATTACTTCTTTAGCTAAATATCTTTATAACCTTTAATACTATATATTACTATTAACTTATATATATAATAATCTCCTTAAGCCTTTTTAAGTAAATAATAATATAAACCTAAGCCTTTATAGCTACTAAAATAATATATTTTTATTTTAAAGATAAGGCTATTAATACCTTATTTATTACTATTAAAGTTTTATAAGGTTCCTTTATCTCCCTTATACTATTTCTCTTATATATTACTCTTTTTTATATTAAGCTATAGTTAGTTAATTCTATATTAATTCTAAGGTTCTTAAATAATATAAATATTCTTATTTATAAATATATAGTAAAGAATAACTAAACCTAACTTAAGTAAGTATAAAAGGTTTACTAAGATTAGTTTATTAAGTTAAGCCTAAAGTTTTACTTATAAAAAAGTAAACTTATTTACTTTATTAAATACTATTAATTAATAATAACCTTAGTTTAACTTAAAAATACTATAATTTAGCTTATATAATTTACTTACTTTTTTAAGGTTTAAGTTTATAAAAAGCTTTAATAAAAGGCTTACTAATTTAAAGTTATAAGGAAGCTAATATAGTAATAACTTACCTTTACTATAGTTTTAGTATTAATATAAAGATACCTTATAAGGGATATAAGAATTCTATATATATAGGTTATTTAAAGCTTAGTTATATATAATATAAAAATATATTATACCTTAATAAGCTATAAAGAAGTTACTAAAAGTATAGCTAAAAAGTTTTAAAAAGAGTAACTTTACTACTTTTAAGTAGTTATAAATACTTATAAAGCTATACCTTAAGCCTTAGTAAAAACTAAAGTAGCTATATTACTTATTAACCTTTACTTTAATTTTTAAATATAATACTTTTATAAGTAAATTAAAGTAAATAGTATAATAAAGAAAATCTAAGGCGCTTATATAGTAATTATAACTTAGCTTTAATAAAGATACTATTAACACACCTATTAAGGCTTTAATTTAGCCCTTTATATACCCCTTTAATACTACTTACCTCTATACTTTAATAAACTTAACCTTATTAAAAAGCTAAAATAAAAATAAGTAAATAAATAGTACTAAAAGAGAGCTATAATATAAGTATATTAGCTTTACTACACCCTTATAGTAGCTAAGTAAGATTTTAACTTTAAAACTATATAGAAGCTTATATACTTATATAAGCCTTTTAATAAATATAAGTTATTTATACTTATATAAATATATATAGAGAAGATTAAGCTTAAATCCTTTCTATATAATTAATATATCCCTAGTATAAATTCCCTTATTTACTACTATTAGCTTAACTTTAAGAACTACTATTATATTATCTTAGAATATTTAGAATATAACTACTTATAACTATTTAAACTTAATATACTATCCCTTTAAAACTATAAAAATATTTAAGTTATACTTAATATACTTTAAGCTATAAGCTTTCTTAGTAAATAAATACTTAAAACTAATTATATCCCTTACTTTATATTAGCTACTTACCTTAAGAAAAAATAAAAGTGTAAAGTAAATAAGGCAGTAAAAACTAAATAAAACTAATATAAGGCTAACCTAACTTTTAGCTAAAGCTAAAATATAGCTTAACTTAGCTAAAGTAATTCTATTACTATATTATTATTAAATATCTTATAAACCTAAGGGGTTAGTAATTTAAGCCTATAGTAGAGTATATAAGGGAGCTTAGGTATAATTATAAATTATAGTTACTATTATTACTTATAACTACTACTATTAATTATACTACTATTTATATAAAAAAAGAATAAAAAGAATAAATATAAAAGGAGTGCTTAAGCTAAACCTATATTAGCCTTTATTTAATTTTACCCCCCCCTTAGGTCTTTTATAGTTACTTAAAGGGGTAGGCCTTATTAACTGCTTCTAAGGCTATTATAATTTACTTTAAAAACCCTAAGCACTCTTTTTTAAAGTATATAGTTAAGCTGCCTTTATTATTAGCTTAACCCTTCCCTATTCTCTCTTACTTAATTAAATTCTATACTACTTCTTATATATTACTATATTCTATCTATATAAATATTAGTGCCTTAAAACTAAAAAAGAGCTAAATTAAACTTATAAAGGTAGGGACCTTATTCTTAGTTACTTTATTCTTTTTTACTTACTTTTTTTAAGCTATAAGTACTTTTTTAACCTTTACTTTATATAAAAAGTACCTTTTTAGCTATAAATACTATTAAGCTTTAAGTTAGCTTTAAAAAAAAAATAACTTATTAAAAAATAATCTTTACCTTACTTAATATATTTATAGTAAAGTTTAGTAAGGTTTAGAATTAAGTTAGCTAAAATATTATATTAACCTTAACTTAAATTAACTTACTTTTTTAATTAAGGTAATAGTTTATAATATTCTAAGATTATATAAAGTAAGAATAGTAAGGCTAAGCTTAGGTAGCACCCTTAAGTAGTATTAGTTTTATATTAATATAGAACTAATAAGGAAACTTACTAGCTTTAAAGGGAGCTTATTAAGATTTCTTTTTCTAAGTATATTTTAAGAGAAAGAGTTAGTAAAAGTTAATTAAAACTATAGTAGCTCTACTAAAATAGTATTAATTAAAAGGTAACTTATAGATAAAAGGGATAATTAAAGAAAAAAAGAGAAAAAAGAGAAAGCTAAAAACTTAAAGGGAAAGCCTTTATTTATCTTTTTAGCTACCTACTCTTATATAACCTTACTACTAAACCTTATAGCTATTAGCTAACTACTTTACTAATTTAAATTAAACTCCCTAACCTAAATCAAAGCTAAGTTAATTCCCTATTAACTTTATTTATTTATTTATTAAATTACCTTAGACGGCTGGTAGCAGCTGCTATTTAGTACCTTATTTTACTAATCTATATAGGAAAAACCTTAGTGTAAAAAGGAAAACCTATACACTATATATTTATATATCTACTAAGGCCTATATAAGCCCTAAGGTAGTCTTAGCTATAAAAGTAAGGTACGCTACCTATTAAGCTAAGTGTAGTAGTAGTTGCTAAAAGGTGGGATAGAAAGGTTTAAATATAAGTAAGATCTATATCTAATTAGTAGTGATTTTAAGGAACTAATAGAAGCTAATAAAGTTTTAAGTTAGTGTTAGTGTAATTTAAACTGTGTTAATAGGTCTCTTAGGCTTACTTATCCTACTTATCCTTAATTAGCGTAAGCTATATTAACTTAGCCTCTATTTAGGTTAAGGAGTTTAGTTTAAATTAGTAGAGCAGCTAGCTAGTAGCTATAAGGTCTAGTAATAGGGTTATATAAGGGTAGGCAGCTAAGAAGATAAATAGAGGCTTTCCCTCTAAGTTTTTAGCCTTCTTTCTTTCCTCTTTTCTTCTTTAATTATCCCCTTTATTTATAAGTTGCCCTTTAGCTATTACTATTCTAATAGAACTACTATAGCTTTAGTTAATTTTTACTAACTTCTCCCCTTAAAAGATACTTAGTAAAAGAAATAAAGAAGACCCCTTTTTAAAGCTAGTAAGTCCCCTTATTAGTTTTATATTAATATAAGGCTAATATTATTTAAGGGCACTACCTATGCTTAGCCTTATAAACCCTATTTTATATAGTTTAAAGAGATTATAAAATATTATCTTAATTAGAAAAGTAAGTAGATTTAAGTTAGGTTTAATATAATATTATAGCTAACTTAATTATAAACCCTACTAAACTCTACTATAAATGCACTAAGTAGGGTAAAAATTGTCCTTTTATAAGTTATTTCCTTTTAAAGCTAACTTAGGGCCTAACTATGTTTATAGCTAAAGAGGTCCTTCTTATATAAAGCAGAGGTTAAGAAGGTGCTTGCGGCCTAAGAGGAGTGGGCGAGAGAGAATGAGGCGACCGAGGGCGTCGTCCCCACCCCCCCCTATTAACTTTAATAAAACTTTAAATCCCTTTATATTACTATTAAACCTAACTTATTCTCTACTATTTAATAGTTTATATTAATTAAAAATAAGTAAGATAAATAAGCTTAAAAGACTAGTTAATATAAACTAGCTTATACTAATACTAACTTAAGACCTTATTAGCTTATATTAGTTCCTTAGAACTATTACTACTTAGATATAAATCCTACTTATACTTAAATTATTCTATCTTACCTTTTAGTAACTACTACTATACTTAGCTTAGTAAATAGTATACTTTACTTCTATAGTTAAAACTATCTTAAGGCCTTTATAGGCCTTAGTAAATATATAAATATATAGTATATAGGTTTTCCTCCTTATACTAAGGTTTTTCCTATATAAATTAGTAAGATAAGGTACTAGATAGCAGCTACTACTAGCTGTCTAAGGTAATTTAATAAATAAATAAATAATTATACTAAATACTTAGTATTAAAGGGTTATATTTAGTTTAAATATATATTAAACTTAGTCCTTACTTATTAAGTAAGGTTTAGCTAAGTTTTAAAATATTATAATAATATCCCTACTATAAAGATATCTTATAGCTATAATATATTTAATATTAATAGCTATATTAATAGTAGTAATAATATCTTTTAAAGACTTAGTTTTAAAAAGCTTACTAATAAAGGGCCCTTTAATAAAGACTTTATAATATACCTAAGGTAGCACTACTAAAGTAATTAGCTAATAGCTAAATCCCTAATTAAAAAAAGCTATATTAATAGTAATAGTTAAAACACTTTCGCGAATTCGCCCACACTGCAATAGCGCTACAAAATTAACTCTAATTTGCTTAAAAAGTTAATAAAAAGATTTACCTTACTTATTTACCCCCCTCCCTAATAGTATATTAAGCTTAAAGTATAGGAGTAGTAAGCAATATAATAGATATTATTATAAATAGTAGGAACTATAGCCTCTCTTAGAGTTATTATAACCCTTTTATTAATTTAGGTAAGATTATATTTAGTAACTAAGTTAATTCTAGGTTTAATATAATATAGAACTAAATACTAATACACTTATAACTAAAATATAATAAAATTACTAAGTTAGTACTATCTTTTTTATTAAAAGGGCTTTAGAATATTATTCTATATATTATTAATATAGAGACTATATAGGCTTAATAAAAGGCTATAACTTACTTTTACTTAATACTTAAAGATTTAGTAATAACCTTTACTTTTAAAGTAATAGTTAAAAAGGTAGTTAAAAAGGCACTTTAGCTTAAAACTATAATAAAAATATTATAAGTAAGAGTTATAGCTAATAGCTTATTTACTTACCCCCCTATTATAATAGCTTAACCCTTTACTTTTATAATAGTTTCTTTATATATTTATTATAAAACTATTATAAAAGAATAAGGTATTAGTAATATAGCTAAAAGCTATAGCTTAAAAAAGATTATTAATACTATTAATAAGGCTATAAGTAAGGATGCTATAGTAGTAATATACTACCTTTATAATAAAAATATAGTAGTTACCTTTAAGAAAATAACTAAGGCTTATATAAAAGATATTACTTAGGTTTAAACTATATTTAAGCTAAAAGTAACACTAAACTATTAAGTATTTAATATTATTATTAAAGGCTTTTTTATTTACTATATCTAAAATACTATAAAAGAAACTATTATAAGTAACTTAGCTAGCGCTAATAAATATATAATTATAAGGGTAGTAGCATAGAAACTATATAGAACCTTTATATAAACGCCCCTAATTATAGGTATTAATAATATTAATATAGCTAATAAACTATACTATAGTAGAATTATATATAAAGCAGAAATATTTAAAGCTAAACCTTATAATAAAGCCCTTTACCCTTACTAATACTATTAATACTTTAAATATAGTTATATAATAGTATACTATATATTAGCCCTATACTATAGCTATTATATAGCTACTTAATATAATAATAAAAGCAACTACTTAGCTTTTATAGGAGTAGTATAGAAATGCTATATAAACTACTTAAGTCCTTACTTAATATAGTTAAAAAGCTATAGAACTATTAATAAGTAATAGGCTAAGGCCTATACTATATATTTAAACTAACTTAGTGCCTTTACTACCTTAGCTAAGCTAAAAACTAAGGGATAAACTAAAGTAATAAAAGGTAAAAGAAAATTAGCTAGCTTTATACTTTTCTATAAAATATTACTATAAAAATATATTAGCTACCTATAAAGTAGCTACTTAATAATAATTAATAGGGACTCTATTACTATACTACCCCCCCCTTACTTAAAAGGAGCTATTAAGGCTTTTTTATAGAATTATAGCAGTTTTATAATAAAGGCACTATTAATAAAAACTAACACCCCCTTTAATTAATAAATATAACTATATAAGTTATATATTAAAATATATAAAAGAAAACCTACTTAATTTATATAGCTTTTAAAGCTTAGCTTAAAACTAATATAGTTACACTTTAAGAACCTAATAAAAGTAGTAAACTGCCTTTTAACTTAAGTTTTAAACTTTATTAGCTAATAGCTTAAAGCAACTATATAGCTATATATATTTACTACTACTATAGTCCTAAGTTATAGATAATATAAATAAGCACTAATTAATATATAATTATACTATAAAATACTAATATATATTTAATTTACTCCTTTAACTATAAATAAAACTAAATATCCCCTTTTTATATACTTTTAAAGAAGCTTATATAGCTTTATAACATTTTTATTAGGAACTTTAACTAATACTATTTATTATAAAACTACTATAAATATATATTATTAAAAAGTAAAATACTACTTATAATTATAAAGCAGTAGTAGCTTAAACTTACTATACTTTAAGGGGAAATAATATAAAGAACTTAAAGTAAAAGAAATAGTACTATTAATTATATATAGATATTTATAGATATAGTATTATAGTTTTTAGGGGGGTATAACCTTATTAGTTTTAACTATATACTATAGCTTATTTATATTAATACTAAAGATATTAACCCTTTATTTATAAAATACTAATTTAAATAATACTATATAAATAAAGACCTTATATTTACTAAGGTAGTATATTAGCTTTACCTTAATAACTTTCTTTTCTTCTTAGTATATATAAGTTATATAAATATATTTATAAAATAGCTTATAGTAAAACTTAATATTATTACTATAACTATAACACTAAAAGGGCTCTATATTAGTCCCTATATATAACTATAATTGTTACGGAACAAACCCAACGCTTGTACCGCTGGGTAAAAGGTCTGCTGCAGCCATCAGTTGACAGCTACAGCGAATACAAGCCCTTATAAGACTAATTCCAGCACGTAACAATAATAGAACCTTAGGATAAAGAAGGCAGTCTAAAATACTTATAAAGCTTAAAGATAATAGCGCTAATAATATACCTTAGTAAATTAAAAAGCTATATTTAAGGCAGTAGTATACTAAGACTATATTATATATAATAAGTAATATAGCTTTTAGTAAAAAGTAGTAGTAAAGGTAATAGTAAGTAAAGGGAGCTTTTAGAAGCTTAAATAATAGACTAAATTAAAAAGTAGGCTTTTATTAGAAACTTAGTAAGTCCTACCCCTATATTAAGGTATAAGTAAATCTTAAATATTATAATATACCTATTAAGGTAAAGCTAAAGCTTTCTTTAATTGGTTTTTTTTAATATTTATAGTAAAAATAAATAACCTTTTAAATAACCTTAGCACCTATCTTAATTCTATAGCGTTTTTTAATAAGGATAAATTTATAATAAATAAGATTTATAATATTTTTAAATAGCTTTTAAACTAAAAAGCACTTAAACTTAATAAGCTCTTAGTAGGGTTTCTAAAGGTATATAATAAACCTTTAGCCTACGCTTTAGCTACCCTTTTTAATATATACTATTATTAGAAATAAGGGGTTTATAGAGGCTTTTGCCCTCTGAATTACTAAGGTAGTGAGGCTTAGTAAGCTAGAAGCCAGAAGGGCTCTGCAGCGCTGCAGCCGAAGCTATAGGCCTTATAACTAATATTAAAAGCTTAATATATAACTTCTAGCACTTAAAATACACTAAATTCTAGCTTATAGAAGGTAGTAGAATTTTCTTAGATTTTTATCTAATTATTTAATATTATAGGTGGTAGGCTTAAATTAATAGTCTATATAGTTAGTAGGCAGCTAGTAAAGGGGAATGTCTTCTCCCTTATATACCCTCTAAGCCTATTAAAGGCCTAGCCCTATAAAAAGGGGCTTATAGGCTACTTTTTATTTTCTATAAAATTTATTTATATAAAAAAATAAAAAAATAAACTTATAGCTATATAAATAAGGTGCTAATGTGCTCCCTAAATATTAACTTAGTAAAAATCAGTATACAACTTTAAAAATCAGAAAAATTAACTAATTATATAAACAAATTCCCCTTATTTTAGCAATAAAAATGCTAGTTATAAAATCTTCTATAACCCCTTAGTTATTATATAAATTAGCTATAAAGTACACCTTAGGGTAGCCTATTATATAGCCCTTAAGGTAAGCAGCTTAAATCTTTAAGCTAAATTTTAATTGCTTACTTAGTTACTATAAAAATTAATTCTAAAGTCTTACTAAGCCTAATGGACTGTTAGGTTCTTAATTAGGTATACGCTAGCTGCTATAAGGCATAATTAGAAGGGAAAAGGCAAGAAAAGTGGGGCGCTTATAGCTATAAGCTATAAGCAAAAGAATTAATTCTATAGGCGCTGTGCGTAGCCTAAGGCTGCTTATAACGCTAGTAACATCTAAGAAAAGCCCCCTAAGGGTCCCTATAAGGGTCCCTATAAGACAGGGGCTAAGGGTTACTATAAGGCCTGTTAAGAGGCCTAATAGATAAGGAAGTCCCCTAAAAATAGCTGTTATTTTTAACACTCTCTCTAAAAAGGTATTCTAAAAGCCGGAAGGGAAAGAAGAGGAATGCTAAATTTAAAGAAAATCCGTATAAATCTAAATAAAATTGTAAAAGAAAAAGGATAATAGATTTAAGAAGCCTAAAAGTGGGGCTCTTTGAAAAAGTCAAAAAAGTACTATAGTTACACATAGTAAAATTAAGGAATTCGTCGTTAAAGTCGAAAATCTATTTTTAGCTTGTTTTAGTGATTGTTTTTAAATTTTCTGAGTGTTTTTGTAATTATTTTAGTGCCTTTAGCTAGGCGTTGAAGATTTTATAGCAAAAGGTTATAGGGGTTAAAGCCCTATAAGCTCTAAGAAAATAGCATATATTAGAACAGCTAGTAGCTTAGTTAGGCTATTAGCTAGCATTTTCTTAGTATTTAGATAGGCAATCTTAGCTAGCTTAGCTAAGATTTGCTGCCTATTATAGTAGAATTTTAGTAGGGTGTGCTTAGTCCAACTATAAAGGGCTGAATTATAGGCTGTTTTTATAGCGCCTTAGTTATCGCAAAAAATCTGTATAGGGGGCTTTATAGGGGCTTTTAGCTCCTTAAAAATGCCCTCTAGCCACTAAAGCTCTCTAAAAGTCTTATAAATTACGTTAGACTTAGCTTCTATAGTAGATAAAGCTATAGTGCTAGCTTTTTTACTTTTTTAACTTATAGGGCCCTTAGCTAGCTTAAATAGGTATATATAGGTAGATTTAAAAGAGCTTCTATTACTAGCAAAATCACTATCGCAGAACCTAACTAAATCTTTATTAGGGGATACCTTATAAATTATAGTAAGGTTCTAAGTACTAGAGAGATACCTTAGAAGGCTTTTTACAGCATTTAGGTGTTCTAAATAAGGACTAGCGAGGGCTGTTAAAAGCTATTACAGCGTAAAGGCAACGTTAGGCCTTGTAAGGAGCATTAAATATATAATAGTCCCTATAATACTCTAATATTCCTTTATTTCCTTAGGGTTAAGGGGCTTAGTAAGCTAAGTTTTTAAAACCCTTAGCTATATAGGAATTCCAACTGCCTTGTAATTTTTAAGCTTAAAGCGTGCTAAGGCCTCTTAAATATACTGTTTTTAGTGTATTTTTAGAGTCTTATTTTTTTAATTACGCTAGATTTACACCCCTAAGAAGAATTCTGTAGGGCCCCTATCTTCTATAGGGTAGGCTTTATATAAGGCCTTTTTAAGCTGATTTATATATTACAAATTTGGCCCTATTAGAAGGCAATCATCAACATAAGTAATAATAAAAGTCTTGGTTTTAGGATTATAGAATATAGTAGGGTTAGATATAAGGGGGCTAAAGCTAAGGCTTTTTAGCACTTTTATCAGCGTTTGCTACCACTCTCTAAAGCTTTGCTTTAGGCTATAAAGGGTCTTTCTAAGAATAATTATCTGATTTTTAGAAGCCTTATAACCATAGCTTTTAGCTAATTTAGCTAATTGTGGATTTTGCTTAATGAATTCCGTAAAGCCCTCTAGAATTATTATATAAATAAGCTCTTTAAGGTGGCTGTTTAGAAAAGCACCTATAAAGTCCACTTACTCTATTTCCTAGTCCTTTATAGCTGCTAAAGCTAATAAAATCCGCTAGCTAGGGGGAATACTAGTAGTAGTAAAGGTATCTGTGTAATCTAGACCTTCTATTTGCATAAATCCTTTTGCAACAAGCTATGCTTTGTATTTTAAAGGATTATTTTCTTTATCTCTCTTTATTTTTAATACTAAGCGATTTTTTAGAACTTTCCGGCTCTTAGGGACTTAGTCTGCCTCTATAAATTCGAAAGTTCTAGCCTTTAGAAGTTGCTTAAATTCGCTAAATATAGCTTTTAGCTATTTAGCTTTTTCTAGGGAATTTAAAGCTTACTTCTAGGTCTTAGGCTCACTATTAAGTATATTTTCTTTTGCTTTTAGTTGTGCCTTATAGCAGATTTTTCGTACCATAGCCCCTATATTAATATCCATTTTTTCTGGATTTAAATCGA